>JAUUDZ010038091.1:0-10808 GCA_032361705.1 Panulirus versicolor
ACTGCCAACACTCGTACTTTTGATCTCACATCGCAGATCTCATTCAGCTTACACTTCACATGGTATCTTCTTATCTCTTAACAATCCTTAATATGATTTATGAGATTCATCAGCAATGTACAATAAAGGACTCAAAAACAACTGGCTGTGTGTGTGTCTTTAATAGCACACCAACAACACTTATACAAATATTTCTGTATTACATATTTCAGTCAACAAATTTGACATGAAATCAGCTCAAATATTCTTCTACATAGAACATAGAGAGTACTCTACCTTAATCATGGTAAAGTTTTGACATCATAATATCATCAAGGATGATCTGGACAATTTTTTGCTCATTTTTGTCACTTTGTACACAAGTAAAAATGTAAGTCACTCAATTGTTGATTATCTTAATTTTGAACAACAAAGCTAAAGTCCTTTTTCAAAAATTTTTTAAGTAGGCTTCAAAGGCCAAGTTTACCACTCAGAACATAATTTCTACAAAACAAACAGTCTAATAGCATGGCATTCTGAATATCATTTTATTAATGAAATAAATTTCTGAAAGCTATCTTTTTATGTGATGTTGAGTAAGAGTTTCGAGATGAATATGAAGTTAATAAAGATAATTTTACCCACAATAAACAAACATTTATATTTTTAAGTGAATGCATAAATCATGTCAATTTCTATTAGCTGTTTCCATTCACGAAAAACACAGCAGCAGCAGCCAGTTGTACTAATGACATTGGTAGAGTCCATCATTAACCAAGATGGGAACACAACAGCAACAGCAACAAAATTGAGTCAAAGATAGAATGCTGACTCTCAAAGTTGTTGTAAGACATTATGTTATACACAGTATTAGTATACAAATATGTTTTGAATGTGCATTTGCATCTACTAGTCATATCATTTTTGGGAGATGACCTCATATATTTTTCTGTTAATTCTTCAAGTAACAAGGGTGCACAGTTTGGCATGATCCATAGCCTATTGACTTGTAAATCATATTGAATACAGATAATCTGGTTCATATATAATCTCAGGTCAACAGCAGCTACAAGAACATCAACAGTCTGGCACCTGCCACACCCATAACATTGGGTTAGTGGTTATACGAGCAAAGCAACATGACAAATGGTTCCAGTGCTCTTTAATCAAAGTATTCATGAATGATTCAGTGAAATGAACATCCCACATAAGGCTGACTTTCCATGTGTATATGACTTCATTGGAAATATCAACAAATTAGGTGAAGTTCAAGACAATGATCATTTCAAAAACTGCAATATTTGAACTTATACAATTCTGGTTCTCATTATATTATAACAGAATAAAAGAAACAGAAACCTTGCTTTTTCATAAGGTACAAAAAAGTGAGTCAAATACTAACAGGTGGCAACAGAGTGACAGTGGGCAACTCCATAACAGGAAGCAGCAAAGCAGCCAATCTCTTGATTCTGTGGCATAAGCATATCAGAGGTAGGGCAAGTTACTATGATGTCTTCTCAGTAGCTTGGTTTATGGTGATTTTTCTGAAGCTGCATTCTTCCATGGTGAGAGGTGCTGTTCAGGAGACTAACATATCCAACATGGATACTCACTTCATTAACCACTTTCATCATATTCACAATCAAATGACATAGAGCAACACCTTGTACACATTCATCCAAGCTGCTTAAACAAGCTTATCTTATATAAACATAAAAAACTATTATTCAATTAGAATAAAATGTCCATCCATCTGCAGCTTGATTATCATATCATACTAAACACGATAATCAAAATAAGAGCCTCAAAATCAACACTTTCCCCTTGATTTCTTGTATATCAAATCTTTTAAGTTATCTGTGACAAAAAAAAATTTAAATTTCGTTACTAAACAATTAAAGTCCCAAATACATGTAAATCCTCTAAATCTACCTATGACTATTTCAATATATGACATTAACATCACACATCTAGATCAGACACAAAAATAGCCTACCAAAGAAACAGTAAATTTAATACAAAAAATAAAAACAAATTCTCGAAGTGCTCTCAATACAATTCAGCACTGACGAAAAATATTTCTATTTCTGATTTGAATATAAAGACTTCCTAATCAATGAAATATTCTATAACCTCACAATATCATCTTGGCTCTTATGAATGACATATTCACCATTCTTCGGTTCATTTTCTGGTAGAATTTTGCGGCAACTTCTGCCACACGAAACCTTATAATGCATTCACGAGAACCTGGCACATAGTCGACACTCTGAAAGAAAAATAAGTAAATATATGAACAAAAATTTAGGGAAGCAGTGCTGACATGTGCAAGAACTGCATGTAGGATGTGAGAGGTGAGAGGTGGGCACATTAGAAAGGATAAAAAGGTAAGAGAGGGTAGTGATTAGTGGGATGAAGAGGTAAACTTTCTAGTGAAAGAGAAAATAGAGGTATCTGGACAGTACTTACAAGGAAGGAGTGTAAATGATATGAAGATGTATAAGAGAAAGTGGTAGATCATCAAGAGAAAGGTGCAGATGTTGAAAAAGAGGGCATAAGAGAGGTGGGGTGAGCAAATAACAATAAACTTTAAGGACAATAAGATTTTTGGAAAGAGGTTAATAATGTGTGAAAAAAACACAGGTAGGTAGTGAGTAGTAAATAGTTGGCACCTAACGACCTTGGAGGTATATTACCAGTACTACCCACCCGGGTGTCGAGAGCGTTAGTGACAGCTGTGTAGTAAGCTAGCACTTTAGTGGTAGTCAAGCTGCACTTATCTGACACAGATAGCTGTCATTTCTTTCTGCTCACCCAGACATGGACTACTGGCATTCTGTCCACAAACATACAATCTCTTCTTTTCATGCATAACATCTGAAAACATTTAACTCACATAGCTCATTCTTCTTAACCCTAGATTTTCCTGTGGTGAGCACTATTTATGTGCTAGCCCTGCCTTTTGGCATAACAGTGTGAGTAATATATGAAAGCAGTAGGTAGGAACATTTAGGCAGGAGAATTATGTATAAGTAGTCAGTAGGAACATTAGATAGCAGCCTCTGCTAACACTGTACTGAATAAACTTGTGCCAGTGGCCTGTTAAGGGTTAGGCACTAAAGGCTTCGAAAAGGCACAGGAGTTTACTAGTTATAAAGACTCTATTGCTGTGGCTGCCCCTCTCAGGGAGTTCCAAGAGGAAACAGGCATCAGAGATACAGATAGCTAGAAAGATAGATAGGGAGATAGATAGACAGATAGAAGAGTCAGCAATGTCATGAAAAATACTTCTCTATTCAGCAAAGAAGATATCGACATAAAAAGAATAAAGTACAGAAACAAGGTACCAAAGTACAGCAGAGAGCAACCTAGGTGATTCAACATGGAGAAATCATTCTTGTGAAAGCAATACACATGACCTTTTTATCATTTTCTTTTCACTGTGGTTTGCTATTTCCCATGCAAAGAGATGGCAACTAGAACGTGAAAAATAGCCTTATTTACTCATGTTCACTCTCTATCTATTATGTATAATGCTCTGAAACGAGTCTCCTATCCATAACCAAGCTCCCAGACCTCTTTGTAGTTTACATCAAACACTCCAAAGGAATTCAAACAGCAACTGACCATTGTGTCCTTTCAAGGTGACTTAGGAGATGCAAGTAAGTTGCTCATACCTACTATCTAGCTTTCGTGCACAATGTACTGAAACCTGAGCCCTCTAAACACAACCATACCCCAAAGACTTTTCTGTGGTTTTCCATGACTGCTTCATATACCCTGATTCAGCCCAATGACAACATATTGTGACCTGTATACCATGTCACTCTAACTTGCTCTATTCTATGCATGCTTCACATCACCTGCATGTTCAGGCCCCAAACTATCAAACCATTTTTAACTCCAAACTTCCATCTTCAATTCAGTCTCCCTCTTCCCCTTATTCCCCCCAACTTCTTCCTACCTGTATAACCTCTCTGTTAGCCTCTGCTCATTCATCCTCTCCATATGTTCAAACCATTTCACCATTTCTCTACTTTTCACAAACATACTCTTCTTACTACCACACTCTCTTTGACTCTATCCTATCATTTCTTAAAACCTTCTTCAAACCACATATTACCCTCAAGCATATCATTTCCAGCACAATCGCCCTCTCTTTATCCGAGACCCATGCCTCACACCTATACAATACGGACTGGATTACTGTAACATCAAAAATACTCAGCCATCAGACTGTGACCTCATTTTCCACAGGCTCCTCATTACAATTAAGGATTAGGCCTAAACCGCCTTACATAATCTCAAGCTTACTTCAGCTTCTTTGGTTTCACCTGCTGCCATGTACACTTCCAGATATCTAAAACACTGCACTTCCTTCTGGTTCTCTACTCAAACTCACATTACAACCACAATCTCTATCTCTCCCCTGCTAATGTTTATAACCTTACTTTAAATTAAATTTATCCTAAACTTTCCACTCTCACACACACTCCCAATCTCAGAAATCAGTTTCTGCAGTTTCTTACTCATGTGCAACCAGACTGAATCACCTCCCAAACTTCCCCATCACTCTCTACATGATCCTCTCATTCATGTCCCTCACAAACCCATGTAAACATACATTAAACAATCATGGTGACATCACACATCCTTGCCATACAACTACCTTCTTCACCTGGAACCACTCATCCTCCTCTATTCCACCTCACACACATGCCTTAATCTTTTCATAGAAACTCCTCACTGCTTCTAGTAACTTTCACATTTCACAAAGCAATCTCTAACAATCTTATCTCTATCACTCCATTCAAAATATGTAAATACAACATACAAATCCTCTTTCTCTAGGTCTTTTTCACAAATATTCTCCAAAACAAACAGCCCATCTGCACATCCTGTACCTGTCCTGAAGCCTCATTGTTCCTCCCTAATATGGTTTTTGTGTGAGCCACCACCCTCTCAAATAAATACTAATGCTAGTAACTCTTTATACACCCTTGTGGACAAACAAACATCTGTCTATAACAAAAGAAATAAGGCAAGTCTGCCTTATTGGTGGAATTGTACTAATAAACAAAAGTCAATGTGCATTTGGGCAGATCCTTTCCATGAACTTAAGCAAAAATTAAGGAAACTGTTAGCTCAACAAAGATTGGGAGATGGAAATATGAGTAAAAAAAGAAGAAGAGATCTTTACTTACCAAAGGTTGCCCTACCCCTGCATTAGCCACCATCTGATTGATATCTGATAAAGTGAGATTGGTTGGCAAATCACAGAGCTGGACAGTGGGTAGGTCTGAGGCATCAGATGACTTAGATGTTGAGCTGGCAGTAATCACTCGACGGATTCCAGCGCTAGGACGATGTACTGTCCCTCCACTACTGCCAGACTGTGAAGTGCCCGCTGTCACTATGCGCCGACCTGCTGGATTTGACTGTAAAAAAGATTATTTGTTTAATACTTATATTTCTCACAGGAAACAGTACCAAAAAGTACAAAAAAATATTCATAAATATCAAAAATTTTGAAAAGATATGCTCAACAACACAAGAAATTCTAACACAACAGCCAAACCCACACATAAACTGATGCGCAGGAATACTGGAAAAGATAATCAGAGGAATCACTACTTGCAGAAAAAAAAAACACCCAAGGGGGAGGCAACATGAATTCAGGAAAAGGTCATGTGTGACAAACATTTAAAACTTCAATGACAAAGCAAGCTCTATCTTCCACTAAAGAAATGATGACTAGAACATATGACTAGAGCATATGATTTTGCACCACATAGGAGTTGGTTAAAGAAAATGGATCTCCTTCACTCAAAATGTGATGTCTTTAGTGGAAAGGAATGAAAGATATAAGTCAATGAAGCTTTCTAAAAATGGGTGAGAGTTGAGTGCAACATGGCTTAGTCTTGGGAATACTATTCTTCTTAGTTTAAGTTAATGACTATGGATAGTTGTTGACGGTGGGCTCTCAATATGGCGCATTATACATAACAGCAGGTCACTGGATGCAAGCATATGTGGCTGCTGTTTTGTCTGTTCCTGATATTGCCTCCCTAAGGTGGGAAACTGCAATTGAGATAGCAAATGAGAGTTGGGGTGAATAACTATCAGGAAACTTCAGGAAGAATAAGATGATGTTTTGGAAGGAGGCTAAAAGTAAGAGAAAAACTAAAGAGAAAAACTAGAGATCAAATGGATACATTGGTATAGGAGGCATATGGAGAAGTGGTAACAAGCAGTGAGATGAAGAGGGGATAGAGAATGTTGAAGGACTGCTGAATGTGTTTGATGACAGGGTGGCAGATGTAGGGTGTTTGGGTTAGGGAGGTATGCAAAATGAGAAAGTCATGGCATGTGGTTTGACGAAGAGAGAGGTATGCAAAATGAGAGTCATGGTAAGTAGTTTGGAGAAAAGAGAGGAGATGGTGAACAGGGTCAGAGCAATTATGAGAAAAGAGAGGAGGTGGTGAACAGGGTCAGAACAATTATGCTTGAAAAATTAAATTACAAATATTTTCCATTTCTTTAAATTACAACTGCAATTACAAATACATTTGGGAATAGCAATCACATTCTAATTACCACAAAACAAAATCATTTATAATTACAATTATAATTTTAATTTCCTAAATTTGGAAAAAAATAATTTTCGTAATAAAAACACTAATTTTGCATTGTATTTCAAACAAGTGTCACAAACTATTTGAAAACAAAATTAAAGATTTCTTTTTAGTAGAAGTTGCAGATGGTGACTAAAAAGCTGATCGTTTTTCAAACAATTCACTATTGCAATTTATCAGTAACACTAAACAGAAAGAATGGGCACCAAGTTGAGCTCTGTTAACAGTGAAAAAATTTCCAGCAATGGTGAAAACTAGCTCTGATGGAGCAGATGTAGTAGTACATCCAATCACCTCTCTTGCAAGGTTCTTCAGTGGATGTAAATTTGGAACACTTCTTTCCAGTTTAGTATTGAATCACTTGAAAATGACAGAGTTCCTTCCTCAATAAACTGCCTCAACATAAGACTCACTGACATTTTGATATGAAGGAGAAAAGTCTAAGTCTTTTTTATTCAGGTAATCCTTCTGCTACTTTATCAACTGTTCATGTTGGCCCCTCATGAACTACCTCTAATTCTTCAAGCATTTCCCTGACACGTACCAGCACTTGGTCCTTCTGCTCTTGTAATGGAAGCCAGTCCAGCTTGAAATAAAAACTACTTGAATATCTCTCATTTCCATTTATGGATCCAACCTTTTCTTCACAGAATCTAACAGGACTTTAGCCTGCTGTTCATAGTATTGTAAGAAGGGGTTATGATTATGAATCACATTCTTCAGTGAGTGTTTAAGCCCCAGAATCACTGGTCCATTAGCAGATATGATCACCTTCTTCTGCCCCTCCACAGAAAATGTTCAAGGACAATCACAAGCTCCTTTATGGCAGAAATATCCACTGGAATGATTATCTTGCTCCTCTGCTCTCTCTGGGACAGATGATCAATTGCAGTATTCAACTCTGAATGGTTCTTACCGAGTTCATATAGTGTTTTGTTTTTGTTATTATTGTACTGACATTTTTGTTTGGGTAGAGTCAAGGGATCAATAGGGTGGACTCAAACTGTTGATAATATAAAAGTACCACTAACAAGAAACACTACCATTACTGGCTGTACTTTTCAGAAATTACACTGTTACCACCATTATTTTTTTGGGACCAGTATCGCTACTGCTGGTACTTTAAAAGTACCACTTGCCCACCTTTGCATTTACACAGTTAGCAGTACCACTTTCCTCCACTTTCACAATTAAAATAAAATTGCAATTACTTGATCACTTAATTAATTACAATTTCAACTAATTACTCAAATTTTATTTTCAATTACAATATTTCTGTAATTAATTAAATTTCAATTGAATTACATTTACTCTGAGTCTGGTGGTGAAAGCCTTGTGTAAGATGAAATGTGGCAAGGAGGCTGGAGTAGATGCTACTGCAGGTGATTTTTTTTTTTTTTTTCATTTTTCATGATGAAGGCTCCAACCACAGACAAAAGTCCACCTCAAGGCTGGGCCTTAATTGAAATATGGAGAGGGTTAAATAAGGGAAAAAGAAGAGACAAGGAAAAGTATTTATGAATTTTAGAGGAAGTGAAAAACCTGTCTTAAAATGTGCCAGGTCACAGTTATTGGGAAACAATGAGACATGAGTTCCAAAACTTTGGCAGTCCTCAAGCACCTTACCTTCAGCAATAGAAACAGTGAACAGTATAAATAACCATTCAATGTAACTGTTACCCAATTCTTGAGAAACTCATCTGGAATCCCATCCACTCTTGCAGCTTTGCCACACTTCAACTTGCTCAGGGCTTTCAAAACCTCCTTTCATTTCACCATACTATTCAACAGGACTCTCTTGCTTCACATGCCATCTCATCCCAAATACACCACATCTTCTACCCTATAATCTTACATATTCAATACTCTATCATCTTGCATATTCAACAAGGTGGCATCTGCTACCCTATCATCTTACATATTCAATACTCTATCATCTTGCATATTCAACAAGGTGGACATATCGGAAATTAAATGGCTAACAACAATATCTGACGTTACAGTATAAGAGGGTATGTTGAAATGGTTGGGTCATATGGAGAAGATGAGCTAAGAAAGACTGGCTAGGGGATCTACATGTGATATGTGGAGGGAGCAAAGGAGATGGAAGATCAAGAGAGAGATGGAAGGATGGGGTGAAGGAGGTTCCTGCCAACCCTTACATATGGGTATGAAACATGGGCATAGAACAGAGCAGACATTTCCAGAATTTACACTACTTAGTTGTGCTATATGCAAAAGAATGGAAAAAATGGGCATGTTGCAAATGAAATGTCTGACAACAATGAGGTGTGACAATGTATTGAGATACATGAGGTAGTAAGAAGAGTATGATTGAGAAAGCTAATGAGGGTATGTTGAAATTGTTTGGTCATAGGAAGAGGAGCAAAGAAAGTCTGGCTTGGAGGATCTACATGTGAGATGCAGTGGGAGCAAAGGGGATGAGAGACCAAGAGAGAGATGGAAAAATGAGGTTAAAGAGGTTCCTGTCATCCTTTACATGTGGGTGTGAAACATGGGCATAGAATAGTGAAGACAGCTTCAGGATTCATGCTGCTGAGCTGAGCTATTTGAGTGATGCTTACAATGTTAACAGATGGGATGGAACAAGAAATTCTGAAGACATACATGTGGGACATGGGTTAGAGAGAGGGAGGGACTTTAGGTGAGGTATAACAGAATGGTTTTGTTAAGTGGACAGGATGCATGATAACAGGATGGTACCAAAAAAAATATACAGGAGCCTCATGGAAGAAAATGGTGCAAAGGGAAAACAGCCAGCATCACTGGAAAGGAAAGTGAGGGAATGCATTAAGAGGAGGATCCAGGAAGGTGTGAGGGAAATAAAGCATGCTAAGCAAGTCCATTTGGAAAGGGAAACTTGAAGTCTTTTCTGCTGTACATAGCCTCTCAGAAGTGCTCACAGGGGAAATAAGGCATGAGAAATAGAGAATATTTCAGCAGATAAAGAGAAATTTTATTTTGACATTTACATTATTAGGTCACCAACTGAAAAAGTAAAGTAACAAAACTCAGTAAATTTGTGTCTGGTATTTTGAGGCTAAAGAATATGCATGATACCAAATTCTTTTCCTAACCTGTGAGGACACATCTCCTGATGACATAACTGTTCTTTTCACAACTTTGACTTGTTGCTGTTGCTGCTGCTGCTGCTGCTGTGTGGACTGATCGATTTGTGGAATTTCCCGTAACTTGACCTGGGGCTGTGACTGCTGTTGCTGCTGTTGCCGAGATACTGGCACCTTCCTTACTATCTGTCGTAAAGTCTTGACTACAGGTACACGCTGCTGCTGCTATAAGATAATGTGTTCATTATACAAACCAAAAATGTGATATTATCAGTGCTTTTCTGGAGAAAAATGTATTCTCAGTAAACGAAGGTATTCTTGACTCAGTTCAAGAAATGTAAATGCTTTACATGCTACCATACACAATTCCATATTCTTTAAAATGATATTTCCCCTTAACTTTTCATGCATCATCATCTTTCTGAAACTCTACTAAACATTTAAAATAAGGACATATCAGAAAATGAAGAAGTCAAACTATGGACTTTCCTTGTATTTTTCCTGGTGCTATCTTGCTGACGCAAGGTGTGGCGATGGTTTCCTATGGGGTGGACTGGCGCCAGGAATGGATAAAGGTGAACAAGTATGAATGTGTACATGTGTATATATGTTATACTTAATTGCCATTTCCCACATCAGCAAGGTTGCACAAGGAAAACAGATGAAGAATGGCCCAACCACCCACATGCACATATATATATACATATATGCCCATACACGCACATATACATACATATACATTTCAATGTTTATTCTATTATTATACTTTGTCGCTGTCTCCCACGTTAGCGAGATAGCACAAGGAAACAGATGAAAGAATGACTCAACCCACCCACATATACACGTATGTATATAAACGCCCACACATGCACATATACATACCTATACATTTCAACGTATACATACATATGCATACACAGACATATGCATATATACACATGTACATATTCATACTTGCTGCCTTCATCCATTCCCGTCGCCACCCTCCCACACATGAAATGGCACCCCCCTCCCCCGCACACATGAAATAGTGCTAGGAAAAGACAACAAAGGCCACATTCGTTCACACTCAGTCTCTAGCTGTCATGTGTAATGCACCGAAACC
>JAUUDZ010038102.1:0-10807 GCA_032361705.1 Panulirus versicolor
TGAAGGGATTTCACTCTTGCTCTGAGACTTGAAATCTTTCATTCCTCCCTGGACAAGCAAAATCCTCTAACCGAGTACAGTTTCAAGACAAATGAACAAGGCGTTTGCCAACAAATCGCTGGTAAATGACACCTGACAAACAGTTCTCCGAATTTAATGTACATCCTTTTCTTCCCGGCTAAATAACGCAATAATCAATAACAAAACCATTAGTGAGGTGAAAGTGTAGAGGTATAGGCCTTTCCAAATAAGAGGCTGCAATAAGTGATGCAATGAATCAGATGGTTCGTGAACATTTCCTGGCGTTATGTGGCACTACATGGAAGTCAAACCAAACGAACGTTACAAATACTTTCACATACATGTTAGCGTTAATGAAAATGCACATACCCAAGCCCCAAGGTCCAGGTCACTTAAGTATTATATCTAGCATTCCTTTTAGTGATACAGTTCCTCATAAGCGGTGGAAGTCACTGGAGAGTTACTAAAGTACGATGGTATGTGTATAGTGTTGGTTTACAACACGAAAATCCAGTTTACTGTTTAAGCCATCCACCCCATTACATTCTCTGACCACGGATGCTTGTTCTTTAAACCTGTTAGTGTCAGGAATGAGAAAAAAATATATATATATCGAAAAGGTACGAAGGATAAGGAAGGAAAGGAAAAAACAATACTTACAGGTCTTTGCCTACGGTAGGGAAATAAAATGTTCATCTTATACAACATATGTCTATGGCCCACAAGCAGAACCCTGTGGTGATGAGAGATTGGAAAAAAAAAAGAAATCCGAGGAAGGTTAAAGGAAGATCCTACTTCTAGTGACAACTGAACGCTAGTCTGGGAAATCAGCGCAAACTCTTGAAAGATGGCCATCTCGTAACAAAAAGAAGTTACTTCCCCAATGATTCTATTGCTGTAGGTTTTAACTTCCCTTTAACTGTCGCACATCCCTGTAGAAAATAACTTTCTCACCGAACGTATTAACTGGCGACGAGAAGCCACTATACGGACTAGCAGGGCAACAGACGCTCCTGAATAAGCTAAGAGCCTTGTCTGTTGGGAGGGGAAGCGACCGTGTTCGGTAACACCATTTGCCCCCAAGCAACTTTACTTAGCGTATCTTTCTTTTGAATCTGTTATCATCGGAATACGTCGAGACAAACCAGCTTTAACGCTTTCCCTGTCGTTAACCTGATGAAGGAGGACTCAAATTAACGTGGAAATAATACGTTATGTTACGTTGAACGTAATCCCAAAGGTATCCCTAATCACCACGAATTCCCAGCATACAGTACGTTGATGAAAGCTGTGGTCGCTGGGGACGAGCCTTCTGCCTTCACTATCCTATCTCCATCAAGTCTTTTTTTTCTCTCTCTTTCCCAAGTAAAAGTTTATAACGATTAACATATATGCAGATCCTTTTCGGTGGACAGGTTTTATCCCAGGATGAAATTCATTATACTATACGGATACGTAGATCCGATGAAACACAACATTTTAAGAAGGTTATGTCTACTTTGCAGGTCACATATACCCGAAATATTTTTCTTATGACTGAACACCAGTAATAACTGAGCGTAGGTCTTAAAGATAACCATCGTGATAACCTCATATGCTGTAAGTCTCAGGAAATACAGATTACTGCCTGTTACTCTTAATGTAGTCGATTGGCATTTTTCAACTGATAAAAAAAAGTTGATTACGGTTGGAAGGACCCAAGCTAACCTCACAGTCTGCATGATTAACCTGCATCACCGTTAAATCCAGGAAAAAAACAATCAAGAAACTGGCTAAACTTTTTCTGTTTGTTTACATTTGTAACGGAAACGACACTGTATTTCCGATGTAATTTGGTTAGCTGGTGTCTCTTTGTTTAGAAATACATAAATCAAAATTCACATCCAACGTGCACATACAAGAAATTGTAATTTTTTGGAGAATAACAATAAGATCGAAATTCCTACGACACCCTTACCTCACGTTCATAGCAACAGCGCCACTTTACGACCTCTGTGAGTGTGGGCTTTGGAGGAGACATGGCTTCTTTTTGGGTCTTTCAAAGTTGATGCCACTGAACACTTAACATCTACTTTCCTGTGGATAAGAGGGATCACTTAATACAGTACAACTTCAAGACTACGTAGCAAATCGTCTGACTGCTCATTATTGGTGTGAGAATATTTAGTAAAGAGGTGTAACTCTATAACCATAATAATTAAAGAGATCCCACAATGTGACTGTTGTGCCATCTGTCGCCTGAGCGAATAACTTATCAAAGAAAACGTTTTAATATTAGAGGGTTAATTCTACATTTTATTGGATTATCAACGTTGAGCTAACTCGCTCATTCATACTCATGGTAATAAACGTACAATATAAGTAGTCAGTGTGGACTAAATCAACTGTATAAATGATGTACCTTATACTATTTTTTTCAAACAGAGAGACAGGAATGGTATATGGAAGTTTGAATATAAAATGCAATTAACTTCATTGTTAACATTCACTCTTCACTCCTAAATTAAAACAGGACGATTTTACATATTTTCACTTGACCCTTGGAATCCTTAGAAGTATGTTGTTTTGCATATATGTTAGACTGACGTGGCCTAGACTAGATAGACGTAAACGAGCCTAGGTCAACGTCATTCCTAGGCTAAGCTAGGTTAGGTAGTTAAGCTTCACCCTACAAAATCCCTCGTTTCAAAGCCTCGCCCACTTATTCGATGTTTGGTTGCTGAGGAATTTAAGTATTTAGTTTTATATAAAATAATTTCCCATAAAAAGATATAACTACGAGTTTTTTTTTCTTTAAAACAACACTAACGTAATCATAATTCTGCCAAAATTCCCGTTGCAGTCAACCAAGACCTCTTTTCTGATACAAATTTCAATAATTGTACGTAGCAGCTAAGCTCTTTGATAGAACAAAAAAAAAAAATATATATATATATATACACATTATCTACTCATGACTATCAGTCTTATATTGACTGTTGACCTTCCATCGACAATGCTTATTGCATCTTCACTATCATGTTCCTTGAATTCTAAATTATCCATTTACAGTATGATCAGATATTTACCTTTTAGAATCTATGGGGACTCAATGAAACAATCGCCATGAGACTGATAGTCAAAGAGATTTGTAAAAGTGTTCTTGGTTGGCTGTAGAGGGAATTTGACAAGCTCATAACTCCGCTATTATCATTCCATAGAAAGAACGTAGAATGTTTCTAGTTTTATTCCTTATAGAGAATTATTCTATAATAACCAAACATTCAAATCTTTCTGCAACCAATCATCGCAAAAGTTCTCACAAAGTGGGCGAGGCTTTGAAATAGAGGAAAATTATTGTAGCTCGGAACCTAACCTAACCTAACCTAGCCTAGTCTTGACGAAATACACCTGGCTTTGGTGACGTCTATTTAAGCTCGTTTACGTCCACCTAGTCCAGGTCACGTTAGCCTAACATACACAGCAAAACACTGCATATTTCTGTTTCCAAGTGTCGTCCTCTATTACAAATCTGCAGTATATTGACAAAATTTTAATAGAGAATATAAACTGCATCATTTTTCTATTCTACCCTCCAGCTTTCGTTCCTGTCTCTGTACATACTAAGAAAAAAATGATACACAGTTGTTAAAAATTTTAGCAACAGTGAAATACAGTTAAACAGAAAAGAATTATATTTTCAACTGTAATTTCTTATCTAAAATCACTTATCTTTGTCTTCTTTACTAATGATTTATGCAGTTAATCATTCCGCTTTGACTACTTTTATTGTACGTTTAGTACAATAAGCAATGAGAAAGTTTGGTCGAATGATTCATCAAACAGTATAGTTTCCCCTCAAATACTTGACACATTTTCCTCTTAAAGTTATTCGTTCATCCAACAGATGGCATTACTGTTTCACTATGGCACCTCTTTAAAAGTAATGGTTATAAAGGAGAGTTACACTTCCTTACTAGATATTTCTCGATGTAAATAAAGCAGACGGGCAGGCAGATGACAACTAGAACAGTTAAATTTCCTTGTCACTGGCATACGAAGCTGCACAGTGCCCAGCTGCCGACGCAAATGACACAAAACAAAATAGTGCACTGATTCCGATTCGAATCTCTTCACCACAAAGACATAGTATCAGACCCAAACGCAAAGTAGACTAGTTCTCCTTACATATCAAACCATTAATGATTGGAAACGGTAATGATAGTAGCAACCTGTTGAAATAATGTCTGCTTAGGTATATCAATGACTACGTTGGTTTTGTGCGGAGCCTGAACCATCCGAACACTACTGCCCTTACACTCGTCCCTGACTTTGGAATGAAATGAGAATGGACAAACCTAATACCAAGCTCCAGGTCGTTCAATATCATACAATATCACATTAATTCCAAGGAATCATCTATAGCAAAATGGTACAAAAGTCCTCTGATGCACTAAAACTAAAACATCAGTGGGATGGCGTTCGAAAAACTCTATTATTGTCTGTTATAATTATATTCTTTTTTTTTTTCAAACGGTTTACATTGCATTGCGTTAATCTCAACCCCCGGATATGAGAGGCGATTAATTCTACAGTGTTCATATCATTGGCAGAGGGGAAATCAATTCTAAATCCTTTACATGTTACGATATCATTATCAGTTAATATTTTCGTTATTATCGAGGATTATTGTTAATATTGCTATCTATGGTATATCTGTATAATATCTGTATGGTATATTTGCACAGTATATCTGTATGACATATCTGTATAGTATGTATGTATGGTATATTTGTACAGTATATCTGTATGACATATCTGTATGGTATAATATCTGTATGGTATATCTGCATAGTATAATATCTGTATGGTATATCTGTATAGTATATCTGTGTAGTGTAATATCTGTAAGGTATATGTGTAGTATAATATCTGTATGGTATATCGATGTAGTGTAATATTTGTAAGGTATATGTGTAGTATAATATCTGTATAGTATAATATCTAAGGTGTATTTGTGTAGTATAATATCTGTATGGTATATCTGTATAGGAAAATAAATGTTCGAATAACTTTGTCTTTTTTTTATCTATATTTACCTCGTAAAAGTTAACGTCATCAAAAAAAAAAATAAATATAGACCATTTACAGTTGATACATTTTGCTTGCAGAGTTAACAGAATATTTTTCTTAAATGGATAATACTACTACTACTAAGACTATCTGAATCTGGATATTTCTACTTTGGGTCAGAAATACCTGAAATATCTTGTTTATGACTAAATTATCAATAATGACGACGCGGACCTCTTCTTGAATGTTACTGGATATGCTGTAGTTCTTTCGAAATATTAAACATATATATTAAGTTCAGATTAGTCAACTGGCTCCTATTTGATGCAAGAATATGGAAATCGTCCACTGTATTGACAACACAACTTCTAAGATTAGAGGGATCAAAGACAAGCTACAGTTTGCAAGGAAACTAAACTACACAGCCAATTACAACACAGTCCCCCTTTTGAAGTTCCGAGGAGAAAATAATCAAGGAACTGATTAAACCTGGCCACACTGAGCCAGAAGCACATACACCTTACTTGCGCCACGAACAGCAACAGAGATGCCAGATTATTTTGTTTGTTTATATTTGGATCGACAACAACAATGGTGCTGGTGTTTGGTTAGTTTGTGTCTCTTGTCTGATACACTTGGTTGGAGATGCGGTAAATGATATGCGCATCTTGTATGTACCCTTGAGAACTTGTCATTACTCAAGAAATAGAATAAATCACAAGGTCCTAAGACACTCTCTCTGTGAACGGCCTCCGTGAGTCTGATCTCTGGAAACACAGCTTCGTGAGTCTTCCAAAGTCGCTGCCAATAGATACAAACACAACCACTGCGGAGGCCACTTGTGGTCTGTGAAGTGGCAGCTTCCATTACTCCCTGGAGAGGGAAGATCCTTTAACACAGTACAATAACAACACGTCTTGCCAAACCGTCTCTCTGCTGATCACTGGCATACGACGGCGCACTTCACCAGACACAAAACGAAGCAATATTTCGAATCTGACTCGAATCTTTTCATCCACTGGCTCTATAAGGCAATAGATAACATACTCATAAGCACTGCAGAATAGCTCTCCTTATATCTAAAACCAATTCAGTGTGTCAAATGGTAGAGTTAAATGCCTTTCTGAATAATATCTATGTGAATAAATCAAGGATTCGAATGCTTCGCGAACTTTTCAAATGATACCAAGTCGGTTATGTGTGAAACTTGAGCCATTCGGACGCTAACGGTCCTTATACACATCCATTACTTTAAAGAGAACAGACAGACTTAATCCCAGGGTCCAAATCATAAGTAATCACATAATTTTTTTTTTTCATATTTGGTCGCCGTTTCCCCCGTTCGCAAGGTAGCTCAGGAACGGACGAGGAATGAAAGGCCTCATTCGCTCGCATTCATTCTCTAGCCGTCATGCGTAATGCACAGAAACCACAGCCGACCTGAATACATTTATTCTGAAAATTCATTTAAAATAAAAGGGCAGACAGTCCTCTGGTGCGCCATTAAACAATAGTGGGATGGTATGTGAAAAATTTCTATTGTGGTCTGTTAAAAGTTGATGATTATTAAACTTTTTTTTTTATCAAGCGGTTTATATATAATGGTGTTAATTATAACCCCCTGAAAATGAGAGGCTATTAATTTTGTGACGTTCACACTAAATGGCTGGCAGGGGGGCAAATCCATTTTACATGTGACGTTGTTATAATCATTGCAGTTATTTTCATTGTTTATCACGCGCAATGTTATCATGAATATCATCTGTATGATGTGTTATTATAATACTTCTTTTCTCTAACGAATTCATAGTTAATGCGTGAGAACTTTGAAACCGTATCATTTATAATTATTGACAATATGACGGATAGCAGTTCTTAACGTAAAGATATTGGCAATGTTAGATACTATTGCTGGTAAGATATATGTAAACCTCTTATACACACACTCGGTACCAGGAAAGGACATGTCGAGAGGCAATAATGCGCTGTACACGCATTTTCATTTTAGCGGATGATTTACTCTTGTAAACATTTTCAAGTAAATTTCAAAGGCTGAGTCGTGCTGTAAGAGGTGTAAGCTGATTATCAAAATCTCTTTAACAAATAACATTATTTTTTTTTTGAGCAAACATTCGACTTCACTACATATTGTGAAAGCGTTCGTAACGTCTCGAACGAAGCTTCGGTCTTCGTTTCAAAGATCTCGGTTCGCAATCTCTCCTGCTGGTGTACCAGCTCTTCGTTGTGGTTTCCACGCTTCGACGAAACGACTCACCAGCGGGTAATCTCGCGTCTGGCGTCTCCACTGAGGTATTCCATGCTCGCTCAACACCTCCCTCCCAGTCTGCTCGCTCAACACCTCCCTCCCAGTCTATCGTCAGAAACTGCTCCTCATCACGAGATGCTGTGATTCCACCACTGCTGTCCGTACAGCCACGCGTTTGATATATATTTTATCCTATATTGTGTTCGATCATTCGTGGGCATTATCAGTTTTTCCATCAGGGAAATCAATCATGATTTATCTTTCCAACCTTAGGTAAGGTTGAGTCTGTTTGTGTTTGGGTTAGTTGAAGTCTTATCAAGACGAGTTTGTCAAATGCTATTTTCAACAGAAGGTATCAAAAGCTATTCTGATGGTCTGATTTTAGCAGTTCTAAGTCTGATGGGTTATTTTGATTATGTTAATCAGATTTTATAAACCAGAATAAAGAGTTCTGATGGTCGTTCTGACTGGCTACGATCACCAGTTGAGCTAAAGTTTATATCAGTTCTGACGGGTGAAGGTAAACCTTCTGTGTGCCACCTGTAGTTCTGATGGGAGTATTGATGGGAGAACACGCCCCATCGTGAGGCTGATGTATTCCTATGGAGTGAGAATAGATACTTCAACTGACTACAGCGGCGGGTTTGATGAATCCTTACTAGGGCGATCAACTGAGGCGATCAGATGTTCTAGTGGGTTGAGATCGGTGATTACGATGCGTATTTTGTTCTGGTGAGCGAAAAGATAATGCTTACACATATCCAGATTAGCATGGATCAGTTGTTCTACTGGGCAGAGTTTAATAGTCTTCACGGGTGATTCAGTGGGATGAGATCCTCTGTTATGACGTGGGACGTTTTGACAGCAATGCCTCGAACGTATGATCAACCACTCAACTCCTCCTCCACACCCTGAGCAACACTACCCCATCTGTTCCTCACCTTTGATCCTACACGCAATAGGTACATAATCTGGCCCCTTCTGATGGTTCCTCTGACCTCACTCCTGGAAATGTCTCTCGGCTCACCGCACCTCCTCAATCTGCTTCTCTAAACACCAAGAAGCGGGACCTTAATATTTTTCTTGGTCTTCGCTGAGGAAATATACTGCCTCTCATCAGGCAATCCTTCTGCTTTTCTTTTTTTTTTTTTGCAGAGCGTTTAGCAGATGTTGTTTTTGCGGGAGAGGAAGTATACATTCACGTTTTCTTCTACAATCGTTTCTTTCCAGCTCCAGTAAGACCTCTGCTGTTCTGAGGCCATTTGGGCGAGGAACATGACGGTAGATCAGACGTAAGGAACCTCCTCCTTTCAGCGACTCGTTTTCAGCTTTCATCATCGCTAATGTGTTGTTTACCCGTGAGGCTAAGTGCTCCTGCATCCAACCCTTTGGTCTATAGTTTCCTAACAACTTCTATCGTTACGTCTTGGTCAACTTTCCCGCTCAGCCGATACTATAACTGTTTCTCCTAATGGAAAAAGCAACTCTTATAAGATTTCTTTCCATCTCAATCTTGCTTGACTCAAATATCCCTTACCTCGCGACGCACCTTTTTACTACTCCTTCGTCTTTCCCCCAAAAAATATCTTTTCGTGAAGTCCATAAAACACTTGTCTCTCTGCACACAAGCATGAAATCCTTCCTTGTATTTTGAAGTTCTACCTTGTCATTAGGAAGGGTTTTCCATTTTCTCCATATACCTCAGGATTTTCCTCTTCGTGTTCCTTCTTTGTCTCTTTAATCTTCCCTCATGTTTCATTCATGGCCACACGAGGCCTTTCTTCCACTAGTGGGATTTTCGATGTAAGAAGCTGTTTGGATAGTCCAAGGTAACCTGTCTTACATTTTCTATGCTAGAATCGGCTGCTCTGATGGACATATATCGTTTCTGTTGGGTTCTGATCAACGTTTCTGGAAATCAGGATGGCTGAGCTATAAGATAAACTCATCACCTGTTTGGACGGGGTTCGATACCCCGTATTGTAGCATTACGATGGTGTTACGGGGTTCGATACCCCGCGCTGTAGCGTTATGATGGTGTTACGGGGTTCGATACCCCGTGCTGTAGCGTTACGATGGTGGTACGGGGTTCGATACCCCGTGCTGTAGCGTTACGATGGTGTTACGGGATTCGATACCCCGCGCTGTAGCATTATGATGGTGTTACGGGGTTCGATACTCCGTACTGTAGCGTTACGACGGTGTTACGTGACAACCAGCCACGGGTGTTGCAGTCAACCTCGACAGAAGGAACACAACGATCCGAGTCGCAGTGCAATATGCTGGCGCTCTAGGGCGGGATTACCATCTAAATGTCATACGAAGGTCGACGTAATGGGAATGAAAGCGTAACACACACACACACACACACACACACACACACACACACAGCTCTCTTGTGAGCTAGAGTGACTGAATAACATGTTTTCAGTATTCCAATATCTTTTTTTTACGAAAACAATCGAGGTTCACGATGGCTGGTCATGGCAAACGTCTGAGACCAGTAGGAAGGTTTGCGAACCGGAGCTGGTATAGTGAACACCAAGTGTGAAAGTACAAAACCAATAAATTCAATAAGGATTTTCGAAGACTTATTGAATCAGCGAACCTTAAACGTCTTTCAACCAGACGATATTATTGAACCACTTGTAGCGCCCTTTAACGCTTCAAAACAAATGGAATTCAATGTAACAAACGAGTACTGAATTCTATTTCTTTAAAGGAACCTCTCGTCCTAGGAATTTGGTGAAGTTACGAACGTAATCTCTCTCTAATTACCACGAGAATCTGTGGTAGTGTGAAGCATTTTGGAATCTCTAGCGAAGATGCTTCGAACAGAGTTAACAATGAAGCAGAGAAAAAGACAGACAATGGGATGGTTTCTATGTAGTTCATTTTCATTGTTTCGTCATTAGGTGGAAATCACCGTTTTCTTTGCCTTAAAGATACACATACTACACTTAGCTGTGGAACGTACATCCGCTGTTTACCAGAACTGCTTAATCTGTGCCTCGTCTGTTCGAGTCATATGATATATTGTGCTATTATGTTCTTCATGTTAGCTGAGACGGCATGAGCAACGAATGCCATCATCAAGGTCGTCTTGTTCACATCTACTAGAGGAAGATGAACAGGTGGGTTGACTGTGAACCCACTGCCTCAACTAGGAATCGAACCTATGCGGGCTCGACCCCTGGGCGTCCCGTGAATGCGCCACGGTCAGGAACACGAGCCACTAGACCATATAATAGACATTCATATCAATTAGGATATTCAATCTTTTGATATTTTCTTACGTTATTCAAATAAAAGAATGCTTATTCTCCGTGAACACGACGGTAGAATATTTGGAAAACAAAAGAATGCTTATTGGTTCTTGGTGAAAACAACAGTAGAATATTTGGAAAACAAAAGAATGCTTATTGGTTCTTGGTGAAAACAACAGTAGAATATTTGGAAAACAAAAGA
>JAUUDZ010038112.1:0-10807 GCA_032361705.1 Panulirus versicolor
TGACCCCAGGAGGACAATCACTCTCCCTGGCTTCTTTACGACAGTGGATCTGCAAAAAAGCCACTGGTCATTGCAGAAGACAGAACAATGCATTACGAAGGATAACCAAACAACGAAATTCATATAACGAGACCATCTTGGAGTGAACTCTACCTGTATCTAGTGTCAACTGGCACAAACGTCTTAAATAAATAAAAAAAAAAAAAAGTAGAATCCTCGTTCTTTGTATTGATAATCGCTTTTCGGATAATTCAAATTATTCCGGAGGTCTAGCGGGCGATTATCAGCAACCACATGGGATTCTATAACATGCCTAAGTTAGGCATTTAACTTCCCCTCGCCTCCTAAACATCCAGTACCATCCCGTGGTCGTGCAACAACTTTAACAACCATACATGATCGCCTAACTACCACACGCATCCCTAGAGGCCCTTCAACAATCCAGTAACTACTTGGAAACCCTAATGACCCCATTAGTTTTATCCAGTTAACAACCTCCTAATTATCATCTAACAAACTTCTATGGAACCTGTGCCCAATAGCAGCCATAAAGACCTTATAACAGTACTCACAACCCATAACCTCCTCTGCATATTCACAACCTAACAACCTCCAAACGAAGCTATAAGATTCCCTACTTCCCATGAGCCAGTTATCAACCCCATACGGACATTCTCATAACCATTGAATGACCCTTAACAACCCCCAAGCATCGTCACGGGTTGCTAACAGCCGGCAGTAACCTCCTAATGAAGCAACCCCTGGAAGCAAACCCTGAAAACAAACCCTGGAAGCAAAACCTGAAAGCAAACCCTGGAAGTAAACCCTGGAAACAGACCCTGGAAGTAAAACCTGAAAGCAAACCCTGGAAGCAAAACCTGAAAGCAAAACCTGGAAGTAAACCCTGGAAGTAAAACCTGAAAGCAAACCCTGAAAGCAAACTGTGGAAGTAAACCCTGAAAGCAAATCGTGGAAGCAAACCCTGAAAGCAAATCGTGGAAGCAAACCCTGGAAGCAAACCCTGGAAGCAAACCCTGGAAAAAAACCTGAAAGCAAACCCTGGAAGCAAAACCCCAGAAAAAAACCCAGAAGCAAAACCCCAGGAAGCAACACAGCAAGAGAGATTTTCCAGAGCCGTGGGAATAACAACACCGAGTTATGGACGAGATGATAAAAACCAGACGAGTGAAAAATACGGTAATTCCAGGACAAGAGGGCGAGACCCGGACGCAACCCTCAGCGACAGACGACGTCTCAAGCTCGTAAAGAACGACTCGAGGCGTAAAAATATGCCGTCAGCGGAGACGCCGCCCCTGCAAACAAATTTCAAATGCTTGACATCGAAATGGACCAGGGAATGGACGAGGAGGACGTCTGCTGGTGGCTGCCATAAGATGCTTAGACGGTCTTCACCAAAAGGGATTTGAAGGAAAAGAAGAAGGCCCACTACGACGCCACCATCTCTCCCAAAAAAGAAAAGAATGAGCCAAAACTATATGGTTTTTATCAAATACCAGACTACATGGCGAGGACACACATATATAGCCAAACTGACACTATCGCGCATGGAAGGAAAAGTGAGAGAGTATGGAAAGGAACTTTGTCGCATTAGCTTCTCAGGTCTCTGTAGCCAGGACGCTTCAAGGTGGAAGGGTTCTATAGGAAGCGGAAAAGACGACAGGGCGACGATAATTCCACAGCTTCGCTGTTTTGGTAGGGGGAAGGAAGGAGGTAGCATTAATGGACCTGCTAACACCGCTTCAGACTGGACTCTCACAGGACAGAAACTCCTTCAAAGAATCTACAAAACCTCCAGAGAGACGTTGAGTCAACTGGGGACCCTCTTAAGGACAAACATAGGAGGCCACCAGGTTAAGATAAACCAATAAGTTAAAGATGAATGGATGCAAGAATACCCAGTGATGGTTACAATATCACAAGATATCATAATACACCAGACATACTCTTGAAAAAACCAAGAGGGAGAGACATTATTAACACCAGCATCAACATGTACCCGAGACTGAATTCGTTATCTATGACTTATTGCATCGCCTGCCCCGCCAGTGAGGAAAACTTGGGGGGGGGGGATATGTTGGCACGACTGGATGGATAGTGGAGAAGTCCTCGCATGTCGTCCAGTTGGTGATCCTGATGTTGATTAGTTGACTTTCATGGCAAATACCAGATATCAGATTTGACAAAGTGGCCACTGTCACTCCCACCAGCACCCGTCTGTCTACCAACCATTACCATCTACCAAGACTCCTACCAAACCCACTGTCTACCACCATTACCATCTACCAAGGCTCCCACCACCCATGTCTACCACCATTACTATCTACCAAGACTCCCACTACCCCTCTGTCTACCACCATTACCATCTACTAAGGCTCCCACCAAACCCTCTGTCTACCACCATTACCATCTACCAAGCCTCCCACCACCCCTCTGTCTACCACCATTACCATCTACCAAGACTCCTACCACCCCCTCTGTCTACCACCATTACCATCTACCAAGCCTCACACCACCCATCTGTCTACCACCATTACCAATTCTATCTTGCCCCAATACGGTATACTGAGATTTAATTATCCACCCTACTTAGAAAAATTAAAATTAAAAAGAATCCAATACTGTACCCACTGCTAATTAACCTTTAGTACTGGCTGATTTGCATCTAGCGAGCAGCCAGTAAACTCATCATTTGAAGTCACTGGTGTGTGTGTGTGTGTGTGTGTGTGTGTGCCATTTTCATTAGTATTCGCCTATGAACCCATTGTATTTCAAATGGGTCTAACTTAGCAAATACAGTCCTTCATTTCAGATACAGACTTTGGCATCAATTCTGTCTTTTATTGTATTTTTCCCCCTTTTTTGGGGGGGATTTTATTGAAAACATATTCTCCTTTTCCAATAATTGTCTTACCTGGAGGATTCTCAAGGTTCGCAAACGTACAGAAGGTCTGCTGCTCACAGCACTTCTGTAAGTCTAAAGTGTTTCATCGCACAGCTTATCTGGTCCCTACAATCCTACTAATTGTCTAGGGATCTTAAACTGTAAATTACAGGATAACACCACACAACGACAAAAGAAACCATACTAGTAAAGATACAACCAGAAACTACACCTATTCACCAAAATATCAAAAAA
The DNA here is from genome assembly GCA_032361705.1 of Panulirus versicolor. Classification (NCBI taxonomy): domain Eukaryota; kingdom Metazoa; phylum Arthropoda; class Malacostraca; order Decapoda; family Palinuridae; genus Panulirus; species Panulirus versicolor. The sequence continues at coordinate 3,158 of JAUUDZ010038112.1, forward strand.
GAATAAAAATTTTCAAGTTAGAATATCAAAACCTGCTAATCATCCAATTACCCTTTGTCATCTATTTCTCTCCTAAATGAGAATATTACCTTATTATAACTGCATCATTTATAAGCAGAAAGAATGGGGGGCCTTACACCCAAAGACAGGCAAAAAAAAATATAAATATCAATTCAACATCATGGTCCTCTCAAACTTCATTTAACCAAATACAAACACACACACACACACACACACACACCTCAACTCAGGGCAGCAAGTTAACCTACCTGATCACTGCATATGGTAATTAATTCCTCGCGCGGCTCAATTCCAGTAAGAGAATATGCTGTTGTTCTGGGGTGTGTGTACAAATTTGCCGTTGTATGGTCTGCTGTGAACACTGGGGTCACGAATTCGTGCCAATGACACGGGCCTACATGATATCAAACACTGAGTAGCCATAGCTATCACTACGAAAATATAAATTTTCAGCACACTATTCCTATAAACACACTATGTAAACGTTGAATAACTGGTTAAAACTAAGATTATTGTGGCTTAATAAATTTCAGAACCGCCTGTTTGTCACTGCTTACAAGATTCACTGAGTTGCCGTGTTTCCACTCGTGGAAACTGGCAAACTTCTAAAACCTTTTCCTCAATGTAGATCGGTGCTTCGGTAATGATGGTGTGCGTTGTAAATTTTACAATGAACTCTGGAGTGTTTCCTCCTTCTCATACCGTCGCATGTACGTGAGAGTTTGAATATATATATTACGAGGTTTAGGGCAAGGATTGTCCCCACACCTGTCCAGGCATTCCAATATTGTTTCAGTCCTGAACTTGTCTGTAAAAAGATACAGGGCAGTGAGGATACAGGAATACAGACGTCAGTACTGAAATATGATAAAACATTTCCACACTTTCTATGCTAATTTCCATAAGTTTGTTTGTACGACAATGAACTATTTTGACACCAACTTTTGCTGTAATAACGTTGGTGGTTAGGCTTATATATATGTGTGACACTGTAACCTATTTAGCTTATTAATTCCAGATAACTGAGTGAGGTGTCATCATGTTGTATTCCTACAACCCTTACAACTACAGGAATACAGTGTGGCGGTAACTCGTCTCCGTCTACCACCATTACTGTCTACCAAGACTCCCACCACCCTTCTGTCTACCACCATCACCAATCTACCAAGGATCCCACCACCCTTCTGTCTACCACCATCACCAATCTACCAAGGCTCCCACCACCCCTCTGTCTACCACCATTACCATGCACCCGGCTCCAGCACCCTCAGTCCTAAACCCCCGCTGATCACATATCAATACTCATTTCACAGATCGCCTGATCTGGCCCACGGTGTCCACCATTCATTCTCTCCCTCCCTGGACGACCGACCCTCCCTTCTATCCCCTCCCTCCTCCACACCGTGCCCATCTGTGCGGCTGAAATGACGACGACTGACGCATCACCGCGCCTTGGGTCGTCGTCACCTGGCGACCGGGTGGGGAGGGAGTCGTCGGACGTGCACCTACATTCCCGCACCACCTGCCGCCACAGTTGACGAGCTGGGTGTCGTGTGGGGGAGGAGGGGGGTGGAGGAGGAGGAATGAGAAACAGGCGGAGGAGGAGTACGACCAGCGACGACAACGCTACGGGTTGGCACGGGGCTCGAACACCCCCTCACCACCACCACCACAGCCAACCGCACTGGGTCGAGTCACCTGGGGGAAGAAGCGGGGCAGACCCGTTTCCACCCAGCCTCTTACATTAGACCCGGATCACATCCTTGCCTTTATGATGCACTTGTCATCTTGCAGGAAGAGTCATTCAATCCCCAGGTCAACATGCTGATCCTCACCCCCCCCCCCCCCCACACGAGCCACGCAGGAGGAAAAATCTCTTCCTGGCTCTAAAACAGCGCTCTCCCTCACACTCCCTCTCTTCCTACGAGTTCATCCTATCTCTGCTTGACCTGAAGCGAGGGGAGGGGGGGGGGAGGGGGGCCACGAGAAAGTGGACCTTGGGAAGGGGTTTAGGTCTGGGTACGAACTGAATCTTTGCAACAGTCCCACTTCGTCTGGCTACTGTGTGAATGTGTGTGAATGTTTCTAGTATATTCGTGGCAACAGATACATTGTAGAGGTGGAGGAGATGTATGTATGGAGTCAACTGTGCATTAATCCAGTCGTAAAACCTTCTGCCTTTCCTCGCATTTGTTGGCTTCCAAGCGAGGGAACCACCACACCACAGTAAGGCTCTGGCAGTCAAAGGAACGTCTTTTAATCCTGTCCTCTCCCCCAACTCCACCTTGAAGAGCTCAACATTCCCTTACTCCTTGACGCACACTTTACACATCCAATGCCTCTCTCTAAAATCTCACATCATGACGGCCACCAAAAAGAAGCACTTCCTTGTGTTCATTAGCAAGGCGACTGGAGCAGATAGCGTCCTTCATTGTGTTTTGGAGTAGCGCGCTTCTGAATTTGCTCCTGTACTTACTCGTCCGTTCCGCCCCTGCTTAAGAGTAAAACCTTTCCTTCTTGGACGCATGATACAGGTAATTTCAAAGACGTCTTGTTCTCCTAATCCCTGTAGCCACCGTGCTCTTGCTCAGACTTCCTGTTCCAATAATCTCTCAGTCTTTCCTCAGCCAGGTTTTTAAAAGGGCGAGTTTTCCCGCTTCCTCCCTCACCTTTCCTGAGCCCCCAGCACCATCCCTCCTCCTTCCCCAGTCCCAGCACCATCCCCGCACTTCCTCCCCGGTCCCAACTGCACCTCACCATCACCTTCCACGGTCACCAGTACCTCCCAGTCAGGGCCGGTAGCTCCTCCCAGATCCCCCAGCAACGTGCAAGGAGCCCTGGTTGGGCCGGAGCGCGAGGCGGCGTCCAGGAGATTGCTAGCACACCCGTGGGAAGGCAACAGCTGCCCAACTTCTCTGTATCGCTCACGACTTTATTTACCGAAACTGAGTCCTTGGATTTCTTAACTTGGTCGCCCTCTTCCTCCTCTGGCCACTGGCCAGTGCAGTGCAGCCACTGATGTACATACAGGATCTAGGGAATCTTTATATATATATATAAAGACAAGACACCCACACACTGCTCAGTCTCAGTGGCTACCTGATGGGTAGGGACGAATTTATGATGTGATTGACTATCAGTATCTACATTTCCTCTGTATTCAGGTTTCTCAGAAAGAGAGCCAACTAGCTCTTCTACCATATGAGAGAGACATGTATGGTACATAGAAGGGCCAGGAGAGTGTCTGCTGCCTGTAGCCACACAGTCTGTCCACCTCAACAAGAGGGTATTGAACACAAGGACCAGATTACTTCGGTCTTTGACAGACCGGATCCTACACACAACTGGGATAAAAGTGCACCTAGTCCTCACTTGTTCGTCATAATCCTCTGCTTTTTGTCTTTTATCTTTTACCGTGGTATCAAAACCCCCTCATGAGGGTCATTTAGCTTCCTAAATGGCACCAATAGCCCTCAAGATAGCAATCATGCTCCTACATTGGTTCCATATTATTCGTTAATGACACTCAACATTCATAATCAAGAGCAAGTATCATTACCCAAGGGTCGTACCTTCATGTTCAAGTATCGAACCGTCGTCCTCAAGAACGGCACCGTTTGGTTCTTGGAGTTAACCTGTGAGGCAAGATAGCTGTCCAGATGGCGCCAATTTTGGTCCTAGAATAAGGTCGTAAAGATGTACACGCTCGAGACCCTAGTCAGGGGAAGATATTTCAACTGAGACCCCCATGTAAATCGGGGTTCCACAGAGGTCATAATATGATGGCTGATTCTAGCTGTGATGAAGAAGGGGTCCTGCTTCATAGGGACGTTTCTGTGTTTCCCCCTGTCCTCCACTGAATCCTCAGATGGGTTCCTTCGAGCCTAAGGAATGAAGCACATACACAGGGGTGCCTGAAGAGAAAGTCGAGTCTGGGGGTAGCGGCGCTTTGGAGAAGTCAATACGCATTACGAGGCGCTCCGGATGAAATCAGGAGGCATTTGAGAGGCTCCCTTGTCGACTTGATCCAATGACAGGAACCACTCTCAAGCTCTGTGGTCAATTCTTCCTGGTTAAAACTACATTCTGGGAGCACCGGAGCCCGCCACAGGCTGACTGAACCGGGAGGGAGATACAATAGGTAGTGTCGTATGTGTGTGTGTGTGTGTGTGTACCTGTGAGGCTAATGGGTGAGTGAGGGGGAGGTACTGCTGCTGTTAGGTGAGGGAGGGGTAGTGGGTCCTCCTCCTCCTCGTGTTGACACAGTGGGAGAGGGGGAGACAGAAAGGTGGCTGTGAGAGGCTTCTGGTCTATGGCAGGGGAAGGGAGACAGGCGAATTATGAAGGGGTCCTGGTGTTGCCAGTTTAGAAAGAAGACAGGTGGTTGTGAGATGGCCCTAGGGCTGTTCTAGGAAGGTAGACGGCTGGTGGTGTAGGTGATCATTTTCCTCTCAGTGATCAAGATAAAAACATAAACGAGTTCCTTTCTGATGGACAGTGGCCGTATATATGTGCCATACACACAAACTCTTCCGTGTGATCGGCACCTGTTTCCTGCATCGATGGGAATTTTAGAATTTTACACCGACGGAAAAGATGCGATATGATCGACACTTTAAAACAGCAGTAGCTTATATTGACGTAGGGAAAAGCGCGGCAAGAGATGGCGTTTCACAGGCGGGAAGTGCGAAGGAAGAATGATGAATGAAAGGAAGTTCCGGGGAATGGTTGCTGGTGACGAGAGGTGGAGTGGCGTGCGGGGCGGTTGGGCTCACACACACTGCCGCCCTGATGGACGTATCTCCCGCAAACACTGGCCAGGAAAATATCGATAACATACAGAGGGAAGAGAGCGAGCCCCGGGTGTGAGGCGGGAGCAAGAAGGGACGGAGCCAGGGACTGGTTGTGGTGTGGTCTACCGCTGCTACTGAAGAAGGGAGGGTAGGAGCCAGGGACGGGTTATGGTGTGGTCTACCGTTGCTCCTGAAGAAGGGAGGAGGGAGCTAGGAACAGGTTATGGAGTGTTACAATGCTGCTACTGAAGGAAGGAGGGAGGGAGACATGGACTAGGATGCTGTACCCAACAGGGACTACACCATCTTACTGACACCAAATTCTGCTTACGCATCAAAGAGTCACTCAGGCAGAAATCGCTCCCTGAATGTCCGTCAGTAAAAGGGAAGAATGATAGTAACACTAGAACTGTTATACACCCGCTCTGACCAGGAGGGGATCAAACCTCCCGGTGTGTAACTTGACGGTGTCTCTCGTGGTGTCAAACCTCCTGACTGGACCTCCCGTCGGCCATATAAAGGGTTTAACCAGAACCTCCTCAACCTCATTGGGTGAGAAGCTGCCGGAGTGAGGGTGTGGCAGAGGCAATGAGCAGAATGTAAATCTTTTTCCCCTGTGGGACCCAAGTGTTGCTAACTCCCACGTACCTCTGTCGTCCACCCTCACAGTCTCTTGTCCTTCACGCGTGTCTGGGGATACCAACTGATCCTCATATACCCCCAGGCACATAATCTACAGGACCGTGTTCCCATTGGTTAACGACTTCGCATCTGCGTTCAACACCTGTCTCGTCATCCCTGCAAATATTTCCTCCTTTGTTATTAGTCGTATAATCCGACGATGCTCGTTTTCTTTAAACCTCACCAACCTAAGGCCGTACTGTCTTACACCGAGAGATTCCTCCACCAGTGTCTTTCTTGCTACAACGAGTCAACTCGTAACAGGCAATTATCTAAGGGATGGTGTTTCGCATTCATCACCTACTGGCAGAGCGGGCGAGTGGCTCAATATATCACCCGCTGGTCTCTCTCCGCAGTTAATATATTGCAGGAGCATCTTCAAGTGATGGCCAGAGAACCGCACTACATCTAACTGTTATCCTCAACACGCGAGCAATTACGCTAATTGCAGCTGGCCAATTTTCGCGCACGTCCAACCCTTACTTAACGATATTTCCTTAAACTATAAGATATATTAATGGCCTTCCCTCAATGACCAAGAGACTAACTACCTTGTTACACTGCCTGAACCTATCGAAGGAGACTGGTGACCACAGTTACGGGGACGGGGTAACAAGAACACTTGTGTTCCCGACGAGCAAAAGATCGCTGTCTTGTATATCTGGTGTCCAACACTGTTTTGTGAGTCCTGTCTTGCTGCCCCATCAGAGTCTGAACTGCAAGAGATCATTGACGGTGACTTAGGAGAGCAGAGGTACAGCCAGGTAGACAATGTGACCATCCTCCGTATCGGTGGTGTGACAAGAGACCCATGGTCAGTGTGAGGGTGGGAGAGCTAGAGTGGGAGACCTGGTGGGGTTGGTGCCTTCCTCACAAATAGTGGGCAACGTTTAGGCAAAGTTCCTTATCTGGTCTACTGCCACCAGGCTTCTCCTGGTCTACTGCCAGACCTCACCTGGTCTACTGTCATCAAGCCTCACCAGGTCTACTGCCAAGACCTCTCTAAGTCTATCGCCAGGCCTCTCCAGGCTTACTGCCAGTCCTCATCTAGCTGTTACAACCACCTGCATTGCCAAGCCTCACCGATGGTTACCACCATCCTCAGTGGCGGGGTGATATAACTCATAATTCACAACCAACACGACCCAGTTATACTTCATTACATTTTATTCACGACTCATATGACGTCTTGCCAGTTGTACTTCATTACATCTTATTCACAACTCATTTGACGTCTCGTTATCATTTCTGGGTTCTGATCTCAGTTAAAGGTCGTTGACCAATGGATTAGCCGCAACTGCCACAGACGACTTCGAGTCTTGATCAAATTGTACGCTTCCAATCAGGATTCGTATCATATGAATACCTACGATTATCTATCCTCCAAAATTCTTAAACTGAAAGAATATTAGCATGTATTGCTTTAACGATTCCCTGACAAGCAAAATAATGTTATTTTGATGATCATTATATTTTTGTCGACCTGTTCAGACGTTTCCCTTCAACAAAATCATTTGATTTTCTAAAAAATATTAGTCAACGCTCTTAGGTTCTTACCGGTTTCTTTCGTAGCCACATAATATTTGGTTAAGTGGGAACACATCCATATAACTTCACAATGTTCTTTACCAATTAGTATTACAAACGTAGATCAAATGATTATTAAAATGAGCATCACCAAAGTAAAGAATTACACTTGACTATTCTGTTTCAATAAAAATAATGTCTAACATCATATCTAAGGTATAAGTCAGAGAATACAGCATGAGAATGAAACTTTATGGTACATAACAAAATAAAAAAAAAAATGCAGAAGTATCAACCATACAGAAACAACTGGATAACGAGACTCAATTCGAATTTCATTGTACCCCGGGTGTAAAGATATTTTTTTTGCTGACTGTACACCCACTCTACCCCAGCATGACCTAAACTACTGTCCATCTACTCTACCTTAACATGGCCTACATTATTCTTACTTACTGTAATCTACCCTTACCAGATGGACCCCTATTCAACCTAACATAACCTGCCCGAACTGAACACGACTCAGTTCAGCAATGTAAGATGAGGGTGTTCGACCATATGAAATATAACCCTAAATAGATGTTTGTGTACAGCAGTGTGCGTGAGTGTGTGTGTGTGTGTGTGTGTG
>JAUUDZ010038123.1:0-10162 GCA_032361705.1 Panulirus versicolor
TATGAAAACAAGCCTTTTGTAAATGATGGCTTAGGGCGAATGTTTTTTACTCTCGTCACAGCCGGAAGCAGGAAATCAGTAATGTCTGCTGTGTCACCAAGCAAACCAAGAGGATCCTTAGCCTCAACTCTTGATTGCTTCATTAAATTGTTCGGATATTATGTTTTGAATAATGATCACAGTTTGTGAGATCTTTTCATCATGACTGAGTGCCACTCATGAGGTGAAATAGAGTGAGACTTCAACACCGTGTGTGGCGAGGTCCTCAGTGGGTACACATTGCTTATTTCAGAATCATTTATTGATTTACAGCAAGCTGATAGACACAACGATTTATTAACATTCAGTATAAAGCTCTTATGACTGAATATTGCTATAATGAAATATTGATGGATATTTGATTGCGTGGATTATCGTTTTGAAATAAAAAGCCTTTCGATATTGAATATGGATTGAGAACTATTCCATCTACGGTCCTTAGGCGCTAATGTTACTCTCATCGTTGAGAGAGAGAGGTAATTTGATCCTGTGCAACAAAAGCTGACCAGAATTCATCAATAATTTCTCGTTGCATTAAGCACTCTCATCTCCTCGTGGCCATGTCCTATCTGTCGATGATTTACATGCTTTATTCTTTAGTATTATCAAGATTTCGAGGTTTATTATGAAACATCTTTGTAAAAAGTTTTATCCAGTTTAATTAGGATTGCCCATAATCCTGTATGTCCTTTATGAAGCAAAATAATATGATTTTTTTTTACTTTTATACATGACCCTAAGACTTCATAGAAAACGTACAGGATATCAATAAGAGAAAACTCAATAAATTTAAAAGAACCATATATTTCAAACCTGTCGCATTGATTAATCGTTATAGATGTGATACTGCAGTACCTATATATTAAGAAAATTAAAGGCAAATTCTTTTAAGGAAGTTAATGAAGAGATATGAAGGGGAGTTAAAAGGAAGGTCCGTTGTGACGTCATTGTTTGTTGTTTGAGATGCACTGACGGACGGATAGTGCAACACGTCCCATCAAAACCATGAATTACAACCATTTTAGGCTCCTTTTGCTCTCGTTCTTGCCGCTATGCGCCCTTTCAGGTGAGTAAGCAAATTGGTAGTTGACCTGTCGGTTTGTTTAGTGTGTTTTAAAGTTTTCCCGAAGGAAATGAATATAGGACTGGCTGGTCAACAGGACCCACCCCACCCCACCCTGTTCTGTTGTCACTCATCATACGTATTATATTTATGTATTTTATTTTGTACTTAATATCACAGATTTCAACAATATTTTTTTTTGTGTGTAATATGTTAGTTTTCCCTAGAACAAAAAACAACATTGAAGGACAGGAAGCGTTCTGTTCCTGTTTTAAAAACTTTTTTTTTTTTTATACATTTACAGATTTTATGCAACAATACATTAGTTAGGAATATGATGAAGAAGGTTGCACTTTACCGTTTTATTTAGTCAGGATGCACTGCCCATTGTGTGAAAGTCACTTCAGTCTTATGGTCACCTAATTACTGCAGCTTCATCACTTTCAGCAAACGCCAGTTGGCTTCTCGTTATGATCACATAAATGCTAATCTAGTCTTGTTCATTGACATCATTTGATCAGTTTTGGTAAAACTATACTTTAGGTCCGCCCCCAATCATCAGTGGATATTAAGTGTATAGTTTGTATTAAATCTTTTTGGATTGACTGGCTTTGTATTTCATCATGTTTGCTCCCAGTCTAAAAAGTGTGTTGTTTTGCAACAGTCTTGAAAATAACTCCTTGCCTTTTAAAGTGAAAAAAAAATGTTCGTAAGGTGTTGCTGAGAACAAGACACAAGATAGTACCTTATACTTTAGATTGTGGAAAGTAGTACCCCATTGTAATGTCGTATAATTGCTGTGGTTTGTTTCCTTCAGTACCAGCGATGTATGGTTACTGATAAGTAAAATAGTAACGAACTCACAGACATTTATAATGGTAATCAGATATTCATATTTCAGTTTTGTAATTTGATATACTGTGAGGAAGATAACTAAGCAGATGTTTATCAGGAAAGAAGAAAGTTACGTAGCTTTTTTGAGCTGCGTATTGATATTTCAAGTATTTTTTCAATAGATATCAGAACATTAAAGACTGAAGCTTTAATTTAACAGATTTGTAGATGTTTTTTTTTTTATCAAATAAACCCTCTGTTTACAGATTATTGTGAATATCCGCTTGTGGGGTCCTCCATGTTAACGGCTTCCTCTGAACTTGTCACAAGGGAAGCAAATAAGGCAAAATTATATGGTAAGTATTTTTAAGTAAATTTAGCTTTCCTGCCAATGGAATTTCTTAACTTTTGTAAATTAGTCATATTCTTCAGACTGACGCTGCACATTGGAGTTGGTGAAGTGATTGAGATTTGTGTGGAAATCCTGGAATTTGAGTGTTTGTAGTATACATTTTATGAAATGAACTAGTCTGTTAGACTGAGTATTGTTTTGAAATTGCAGAAGGTATATTGCTTGTACAGTGGCAGAGTTGTAGACACACGAAAAAAAAGGCTGAGAAGAACCTGTAAATCAGACTATATGAATAGATCAGAAAATTTTGTGAAGCAATGGAATATTCAGGTTATGAGGTTAAATGATTGTAGAACTCCATCTGTATTTGTATAAACTGGTAATAACATACCTTTGCGAGGAAGGCAGTGTGTACTCACTGTCTGATGTCATGCATAGTTCTTTTGTTTTTGATATTTTTATGATTTAGTACATTCATATGTTGGATATGAGTAATAGATGAAAGAAAAGGCATATAAGTCCTCTCTTTGTCATTACCATATTAGTTGAGTTTGATACCTCTTAACAAATCTAATTGCCTTTTTTGAACTTGGTCCCTTGTCTTGCTAATGATGTTAAAACAAGCTTGGAAAATTTTAGTAGATATGTATTTGAAAATATTTGGAGAAATATAGGAGTTCTGGAGGGAACTGGCATCAGAGTTTTAGATAGAGGGAGCTAAAGTCCCGGATGCATTGAGAACTATGTTGAATGAAAGGGCAACAGTGGATCAATTTAGAAGTATACTATTCCGGAGAGTGATGTATGAATGTGAATCTTGGGCCCTGAATGCAAAAGAATGAAAGTAGACTTGAAAGAAGTTAAAAACCTGAGGACAGTATGTGGTATGAGGCAGGTTGATTCTGTTAGGCATGATAATGTTAAGAGAGAGGTGTGATTAGTAAGCATAGTATGATTGAGAGGGTTGGCCAAGATATGCTGAAATGTTTTGGTTATAGAGAGAGGATGAGCAAAAGAAAACTGAATAAGAGGGTGTATGTGTCAGAGGAGGAGGGAACAAGGATGCCTATGAATACCCATGATGAGATCTTGTCAAGATGGCAGGGCTCACCACATGTCTTGCTTGTAGAATTATACTAGAGTAGAATGAATTGAATCAGTGTGATGTATTAGGGGTGACATGCTGTCACTGAGTTGAACCAGAACATATGAAGCATTAAGGGTGAGCTGTAGAATAGTCTCTAGGGCTTGGCTGTGGATTGTGTGGTTTGGTTTCAGTGCACTATAGATGACATGTAAGGAATGGGTGTGTGCGATTGAGTTCAGTCTTCCTGTTCCTGATACTGCTTTACTAAGGTGTAAGAAACAGTTCTTTGAAGAGATTGAAAGAACCCTTACAAAACCTGTTGTATTTATTTTATTTGGATTTTAGTTGTAAGGATGTACAGATATAGAGGTAGGTAAAATTTGTTGAAATTTATGAATTTGGAAATATAAGTCCCATAGGAAGTGGCTTGTACAGTCTGTTGTTGATGAACTGCACAGTCTTTAGTTATCTTGAAATGATCTTTTCTACCTATAGTATAGGCCTGGTGCATTGCTTGAATTTTGCTTCTGTAGCTTTCAAATTGTCAAGGGGTGCATTGTCTTTTCTTTTTGATATTTTGTGTGTGTGTAGATAGATTTACATACACATTCATGCTTACACATATGGGTTTTGAGTGGTCATTGTCTTCTTAATGTGATTGAAACTGGTTTTTATATTGTTGATTGCTATTTTTAGCTGCACTTGGTTTATTAGAAATGGTGATTTGTGAGTTTGTTACAAAGGATGGATATGATCATTTGAAACTGCCTGTAAAGCTTCAATATATAGAGATGTAGTTTGAAGATTTTTCACTCAAATGCTCACTTATCTGTCTTAGACACTGTGCACTGCCTTGCTTATTCGGGAAATGGCGAATATGTATGAAAAAAAAAGTTTGAAGACAGGCTTATTATGTGTTATTTTCCTCACTCAGAATTCATGGAATTGCCTTTGCCTAAGTATGAATAGGATGCCACCAAAAGGAAAATTGAAAAGACTAAACTTCTTTGCTCATGAAAAGTAACACTGTGCCACAACATATGTGGTAACTATGTTCTTTTGCTTTTTAGGTATGTTGTGAGCAGGAAGAGTGGTGGCATCCTGTGTTGTGGCACCATAAGCAACGTTTTTGAGATAGTGGCAGACCAAAACCAAAACTTTGTGACATCTCAGATAATCAGTAATTTTGAGATTGAATTTTAAAGAACAGTTAGTTTAATTGAGTATCCAGAATGGAAAGTATTCGCTGGGCATTCAGTACAAGACTTTGGACACCAAGTAAGGGTGACTGGATGACAGCACTGTCATATATACAGCCAGAGGAGAAGGAACGCATTGGAAAATTTGTGTTTAAGAAAGATGCAAAGTCATCAATGGCTGGAAGACTTATGCTACGGAAACTAGCTTCAGAGATACTTGGTCTTTCTTGGTCAGGTACAACATTCAACAGAACTGATAAAGGTCGACCATATTTAGTTAATTCTTTACCAGAAAAACTGAAAGATGTGGATTTCAATGTGTCTCACCAGGGAGATTGGGCAGTACTAGCTGCAGATGCAGGAAGTAAGGTTGGTGTTGATGTTATGAAAATTGAGTACATTGGAGGCAGAAGTGTCCCAGATTTCTTTCATACTATGAGAAGACAGTTCACATCAGAAGAATGGCTGGAAATTCGCAGTTTTCCAGAAGAGAGAGATCAGTTGGCATCATTTTATCGTCACTGGTGTCTCAAAGAAGGGGTTTTGAAAGCCTTAGGAGTTGGCATTGGCTTTGAACTTCAAAGGGTATCATTTATTATGACAACTCCTGTTTTGAACATTAACAGTATTACCACAGACACAAAGGTAAAGATAGATGGTGAACTAGATGATTGGTATTTTGAAGAAACCATGCTTGATCCATCCCACTCTGTTGCTGTAGCTCTGAAGCATGAGGCACGTGTATCTCAGAAAAATGAAGTTCTACCTCATGCTCCAACTCCCTTTAAATGTTTGAGTTTTGATGACCTTATTTCTAGTGGTGAACCCTTAACAGCTTTAGATGAAATAACAGCTGAAGAATTTATGAATAAAGATCACTCTCCTTGGTGCTGAGGAAGTTGTTACATCACTGAAAAACGTTTGGAGTAGATTTATCACTTCACTGTCAGGCTTAACACCATGAAATACAGAATAGCTTAAGAATTAGGTATTCAGCATTGGTCTTGAGTATTTCTTTTCTAAAAGTGTCCAAATAAGATTTTTACTATCTTACTTTACTTTTTGGCTTGCCTGCACATGTGCAGGGCTCATACCTTTGTCAAGCCATGAAAAGAATCATGCTGAGATGTGGTTAGGGCAGCAGTTATGTACACTTACCTCGAAGTATAAGGTTGATATGATACAGTGGCCATACAGTTACCACCATATCACATGGACTTCATAGGGAATTACATGGAATAACCTTGTAAACAAATAGAATGAAAACTGATCCTTAATATACTGAATTGCTTTCATGTAGGCCTGGCATCATTGTTATCTTTTTTGTTGTTTTTATAAGAATTGATAATTTTAGATATTTAGGTTTTGAGCTTAGGTGTCGTCTGGTAGTGTTCATTCTTTATGGTTGATATGGATTTCAGTAGATTACTTTCCTGTCAAAACTAGGTCTGTTTTATGTTTCAAATTATCTGGTCTTAAAGTTCTGAAATAAAGATTATGTGATATACATAATTACCTGTTTTAGATGCGTAGTTCTTTATTTGTTAATGGGAAATATGTCAACTTTGTTCCTTGTAGACTGATATGGCTTATATATATATCAAAGACCCAGAGTTTTTTATGCATCTTCAGTTTTCATCACACTGTTTGGGTTAAAGACCAGTTCTTGATATAATGAATGGCTCTTTTTACTTATATCGATTTTTTCTCTTGAAAGATAATCCCAACTCATTTCTGTCAATATGTATCTCAAATTTGCAGCATTTATTCTATTGTATTCTCGGGCATCCATTTGTCTGAATAACTGAAAATGAGTTTAGATAGTAATACTTTAATTAGACTGCGATTTGGAAATGAGTTTGAGTAGTAATACTTTAATTAGATTGTGATTTGGAAATGAGTTTAAATAGTAATACTTTAATTAGACTGCAGTATCAAACAGTTGTATGATTACATAGGTACTATTGTCTCTGTAAGCTATTTTCCAATGATTTAAGTCTTATTTACTCATTGTTTTTTACTATTTCCTCATACTTCATACTGTGTAAAACTAAGCATCATCAACACTTTCTCATTTAACTTGCTAGGAAATTTTTACATAGGTTTGGTAAAGATGCACCTGGCAGATGCATGGTATTTTCAGAATAACAATAATTCTTTAAACATACTGAAGATGACATGTGCCCAAGAGATCAGTTGACTCTGGTTGGTTAATAGAGTGTGTGCTGTAGTGAAGAATGTTGAAAAAGAAATTCTTTGAATGGATATAACATCATTGGTATTGTTTTGTAAAGATCATACATACTGATAATACTGCATAATTTATTTGTTTTACGTATAAAGTGAGACTTTGTTATATGTTTTAGATTTTGTTTAGAGAAAACTAATGATGCAGTTTACATCACAGACTATTAATTGCAGCTTGAGAATGGATGTGAGGGAATTAGGCCTTTTTTTTTTCATGTGCTCCTAGCACTACCTCACTATTGCGTGTGATGGCTAAGTTCAAAAGAAAAAGAGATATAACACACTAGCTTAAGACATTTTTTTATAGAATATAGAGCCCATAACCATGAACTTAATTGGGTTTTCATTTTATCAATATGTTTTTTCACACAGCAGCAGTCGAACTGAAGAATTTTTGTGAGAAATGAAGAGAGTATATTGTATGAGGCAGTTAGGGATTTGGAGTGAGCATATGAAAAGGTTGACAGAGAGAGATATATGGAATTAATTGAAAGGTCAAATAGGCACTGAAGGGATTTTTCCAGGAGAGAAGTCTTCTATGTAATAACTCATTTTTAGATACCCATTATTACTTTACCAAGAGTTTTGCTCATGTGGGATCCCATCTCTTGAGCACTCTCAACTGTCATAGAACCATTTAAGCTTTTGTATGCATCCACATTTACCATATTATTTTTCAGTTTATTACATTCATCCACCGCTCTTGTACTGCAAAGTACTTCTTTTCATCTTTTGAACAAGTTTCTTAAGTTCATGCTATGTCCTTTGGTTCTCCTAACTGTATTTTAAAAACTAAAATGTTGTTGTCAGGTCACCCCTATTTATTTCTCTCTTCCATGGATGGCAAGTTTAAGGCTCTTAACCTTTCCCTGTAGCTTGGCTCTCTTACTTCTGTATAAGTAGGAAGGGAGGAGGATGAGTGGTTTCTGGTGAGGATGGGCCTATACCAGGATGTGTGTTGTCACCATGGTTACCTACTCTTTTGGATGGGGTGGTGTGGGAGTTGAATGAGTGGTGAGAGATTGGTCTGTGGTATACTTAGGATGGGGAGCATGGTAGATGAATTGGTTGCTGTTTGCAGATGACAAGGCTTTGGTGGTAGGATTGGCTTACAAACTCCAAGTAGTGGTGACAGACTATAGGGGGAGTGTTTAAAAGGAGAAAATTGTGAAAAAATGTGAACAAACTAAAGAAAATTGTACTGTAATAAGGTTTAGCAGGGGGAAGAGACAGGATGGTTTGCATGCAACTTTGAATGGGGAGGACTAGGAGGAAGGGGAGTGCTCTAGGTAACTGGCAGTGGACATGACATCAGATGGAACCAAGGGGGCTAAAGTGTTTCAAAGGGTTGGGTAAGGGTGTAAGGTCATGCATGGGTGCATTAAGGAGTGTGTAAGAAAAGGTCAGTTTCTGCTGGTGTAAAGATGGATATATTTGAAGGTAGTCGTGATGATGGTTTGTGGATGTGTCTTTGGTACTTGAATGCACTTGAATGCAAAAGGAAGAGGGTAGACATGTTAGAATTGAAATATCTGAGAGCATTATGTGATGTGAAGTGGGTTGATAACGTAAGGAATGACATTGTAGGAGAGAGGTGGTAGTAAGTGCACTTTGATTAAGAGAGGTGGATTTAGGCTCTCTAGCCCCTCATCTGCAAGCTCCTGTGGAGGGCCAGACATTACATCATATTTACACCAGAGACTCAGTTGAATGCATTGCCTAACTGGCCACTGACCTTTAGAATCATTCTTACAGAGTTGATGCTCTCAAAAACTGTGGATGATGGTGGAATTACATTTTTCAGTTGTATAACCACTCTTCCTTGCTATGTTTCTCTTCATGCCTCCCATATTGCAGGCACAACTTTCCTGTTTACCGTAACTTATGATACTGTATCTCTGTGGCAGCCTGCAGTTTCTATCCTGCCAAGGAAACAAATTCTCTTTTGGTAACTGTGTATGAGTGTAGTTATGCATCTGGCAGCTTTTCCAGTCACCCCTGCCATTTTTCTGAAGATATATCACTTTAGGAACAAGCATGTATGTGAGGGTTAGTTGTCATGCATTAGGCAACTAACTTGACACATGTACAGATATTACAGACAGGACTTACTTTTAATAGTATAGGTAAGTAATACTATTATCTCCTTCAGAAACCAGTGTGTGTTGGCTTGGAATATACCTGTTTGGCCCTACATGTATTAAGCTTCCCATAATGTTAAGGAGACCTGCTGTCTCCCCTTTGCAACCTAAATTATGGTCTTTTTGCAAATAATTTTTTGTTCCTCAGTTTCTTCTCATGAAAACTCTCTTTGATATACCTTGGTGCTGTGAGAAGAGTTAGTTATATTAAGCGGTGTCCAGACACAAGAACCTTCTTTTTTCCAGTGATGATATGTCTTCATTATGGCAGGAATGAAATACTTAAGTTTCAATGTACACCTATTTTGAATTTTCTTGGGAGACATCTGTTGGAGAATGATGCTTAGTTAAATTTTTGTGGATTCTTTTGAGATTATCAGAAATTATTGAGGGGTGCTACTTTTTATTAGTCAAGGAAGCTTGAAACTCCTCTTTTGCAATAGTTAGCACATCTCAGGTTAAAAGTATTGTTTTGTTGGCCCATCATGGCCTATATGGTAAAACCTGTGATGTCAGAAATGTAATATCCACTCTAAGCTTTCTAAGGAACATTTCTGGGAAAGAGTTTAATGGAACATCTTTAGCATTTTTCAGACACTTTTCTTGGATGGTACTTTAGACATTAAAGATCATCCTTGCATGGCATTGGATTTATTACCTTATAGACATATCACAACACTAATGTGCTGTGGTGTTATTCTTAAGGTAGCTGTTCTTGAAATACTGTCCTTTTAGGTGAAATGTTTTCTCTTACACTGTTGCTCCTTCTTGGTATGCTTTCCAGTCTTGTTGAACAAACATATTGTGGAGAGGAAGGTGAGTTTTGAAAAATATAGAATTATTTCTTTCCAGGATGATGTCCCCATGAACAAATTATTGGGTTACTTCTCCTGCCCTACCTTTTCTTTTTTAAAAGACTTTTCTCTTAACTGCAACAACATTCTTGGTGACATCCATATTCAAAGATTATGGGTGGCTGGTATGGGCAGCCAGCAGGATGATGATGTCTTTACTGAGTGGAAGTAACTGGTTGAGGAGTGAACCTATAGCAAGCTGTAGGCAACAGCTGCTGAACAGGTGGTTAGTGAGAGGCTTTTACCTCACCAGAAGGCAAGGGGTTAATGTTTTTAAGGCTTAAGGATCTTAGAGATGCTCTCAAAGCTTGCTGGACACCTCCTCAGAGAATTTTCAGTCTTTCAA
>JAUUDZ010038144.1:0-21514 GCA_032361705.1 Panulirus versicolor
CTGGAGACATGTCCTTTGAGGTAGTTTTGGCTCTTGTTGCTCTTCTAGAGTAAGTTCTTGTTCAACAGACAGAGCAAGCACTTGTATTCCAGGTTCTGCTTACCCTTGGGGGCCCATGTATTCAGAATATTTGTCCTGGTATGGCCAAGGGTTACCAGGCTCAGCTTTTTTTCCTGCTAGAAGCTCCAGAGGTTTGACTTGAGGTTGAAGAACTGACAACACTAAATTCTCCTCTGCCTTCAGGCATTGAATCATGTTCGATTTCAGTCTCTTTGCGAGTCTTCTTGATGAAACAAGACATTATCTTTCTCCAAATAATCTTTAGTCACACCAAAATCATTCAGAAAGGCATTGTATGAAAGGGTACTGTATTAAGTTGGGTTTGTTATGCTTAAAGTAAGTTTATTGAAGTGAAAACCAAAAAGGAGACAAAAAATGGAGAATGATAAGGACCGAAGAATGTCAGACTGTCCAGAATTAATTCAAAATAGACCCTCAGTCCCAGTTTCGGTCCTAACTAGGAAAAGGACCTACTTTCCTGGTCCTCGTAATGGACCGAGTTTGAGGAATTCAGTCCTTTTTGGAACTCAGTCCTTTTTGGAACTCAGTCCTACCTGCCTACCTGTGTTACACACCAGCTTGATTAGACCCTTCATCATTCCTCTAAGGGATTCATTGATTTACTTAGTTCTTCATGTTGATACATTTGACCTCTTTTCTACCTTTCTCATTCTGTATTTGTCATGTATCACTTCATCATTCAGCATTATTCTACATTCAACTATATACATTACTCGTTTTAACTTTCAATGTAGACTTTATATACATACCATTCCAGATCACTTTCCCATGTCCTACTGTTCCTTGATGGCATTTTACTTTTTTTCACTTCTCAGAGGCGCCCTAGGCGTGAGTGTGTGGGGTAATGAAGAAGTGCACGAAGGTGTGACCCAATGTGTGCGCTCTCTCGACAACATCAATAGTATGGTCCATTCACTCAGCAATCAGGTAATAGTCTCTTGATGTGTTTCCGCTTGTCCATTGTTATGGACTTTTAGGTGTTTATAGTACTTTGCAAGCTTTTTTTTTTTTTTTTCATTAATCTGAATAAATTGTACCATCATTCATAGTCTAATTCATGCTAAAGGGTCATGACATTACCATCCATGGATTAAGTAGCTATGTTTATTCTTTAAGCTGTTTCAGAATTGTGATATGTACATAAGAGCTTTAGTATAAACCACAATTTTTTTTTTTTTACTTTCTCTGCATTAGACCATCAGCTGGAAAGATTAATAAAGCCTCTTAGATGGATTGGGAGCCTTGACCTGTTAAGCATGTACTTGTGGAACTAAAGTTATCAGCGAAATTTGAAAATCAATCCTCAGAAAAGTTCAAAACTAACCAGTTAGAAGTTGTCTTTTCAATCTTTCATTTTATACCCTCATATTTTTTCCTCAGCACTGCCCTCAGTCTGTTGACGATTAATTTACCTTTGTCTAGATGTATTTACTCTGTATATTGTGTGTAGCTTCAGTCTAGTGTTGGTGTGACATCCAACTTTATATAGGACAAGATGGATAAAGAATAAGAGCAGGAGTAAAGGTTTATGAAGGATGATTAGAACTGGGACAATAGATAAACGATGAAGTTTTGTGAAGTACATTTGGTGCGAAAAAATCAGTAAGAAATGTGCATGGAAGAAATTCTTTAATGATGGTGTTTATTTAGTATGTATGACAGGTGATAGGGTGATCAAGATGTTTGATAATATAGATGAAGTTAGACGAGGTAAACCTTAGACAACATGTATAAATGAAGTCATTGAAATTAGTAGAATTAAAGGCATTTCATGTTATTATTTCACTAACTCATTGTGCATAGATTGATGAATTTTTTGAGTGGACTTTGAGGTTGTATGCACCTCTGCTTTATTGTATGGAGTTAGCAGCCAAGTTGCTGGTAATAGATAAGTGAATGGATTATGAAATATTTTTTCAGTATCTTCAGATGGCCTTTAATAAGTTTTCTTATGAAGAGTAAGAATTTTCCCCACAGACACTCAGAAAATAGTCTATTAAAACCATGTATAAGAAGAACCATTTTATCTGGCATCTGCTGGATCAACATAGTACCGGATATGAGAATATGCCACTTACAAAAGTGTTTCCATTAGATATTTTAGTGGATGAGTATTTGACATCTTATTTTCCATAAGTATACATAGCAGTATTAGTTTTGACTAACAAAAAATGAGAGAAATAAAATGTATCTCTGGGATGGGAGTAGGGGGCTGGAAATCCTTCCCTCCTTCATTACTTTCCAAGAGAAGGAGCAAAGGAAGGAGCCAAGGGAGGACTTTTTCCTTCTAAGTTGAGTCATATGTTCCTGATGCTACCTTGCATACATGGGAAATGGTGAATACATGTAAAAGAAAGAAAAATTAAGCTTCAGATTAATCAACATTTGACCTGAAACTGATGCACCTTCATTCCTTTTCAGTTTGAACAATCCATGTTGTATGATGTCAAGCTTCTTTGATTAAGGCTGTGCTAGATTTTTTTTTAGCAGCAGTTTTACTGCTAATAATTCAGCAGCAGCTTTTCAAAAAAGCCTCCAGAGCAAGCTATAACTTGCTAGATAAATTTGTATAGGTCCCTGCTTTTGCAGTAAATATTATTATAGAGAGTTTCTGGATATTCTGTATACAAGAGCTTTTTAGTTAAATGCAGGATGATAATGCTTTAGCTTTTACCATACTAACAGGACAGCTCTTGAATTAAAATTTATTTTTGGCTTTTGTGCCTTTCATGACACAATACATTAATACAAACTGACCGGTATGTATTTTTATGTTTTTTTCATCATTGTTCAGTGTTTCCTGCCTCTGTGAATTAGCATCAGGAACAGATGAAACAACAGCCTTCCTAGCTCATATCCAGTCTGAAACCAGAGCCAACAATCAAGAAAGCCCAACCCCTCTGACCTTTCTATGATTTCCTGTCCAGTTTATATACCCTGGTTCATCCCACTGACAGCACATTTTCCCCTTTACCACATTGTTCCATTTTTTCTATCCCTTTATGATTATTTGAAGCCTCTTTCACCCCATCTTTCCATCTCCTTGATTTTGCTTTCTCCCATACTCCCTTGTGGTAAGCTTTTCTCTTCTTTCTGTGCATCCAGACCACATCAGGACAGCCTCACCTTCCCTCTTCCACACACTTTCCCAAATTCAGGCACCAACTTTTGCAGTATATACAGGCAACACCTGACTCAGTTCTCAGGCTCCTTTCCACCAGCATACTGTAAGCCTGACCCTTTCTTTTTTTGGTGACATGGCTAAGGTAAAAATATGTCCTAATTACGACCATCTTGGATGAAAGGTATGAAAATGAGCTTAAAAAGGAAGAATGCAGGAAGGATTAATAGGAACACCTCAGGTTTTCATAAACCTAATGCTTAAAAGAAGAAAGATTGTAGGCATAAGGTAAAACAAATTACAGAAGAGAATTCCATAGCTTTGCTGCACAAGGAAAGTAAGCATCATAATAGTCAGTCCCCGTGTAGCTGGCCTAATTTCAAAAGCTGTGGGAAGCAGCAGTCACATACATTGTATGGGTTCAAGTCATAGATGCTGGGTCACACACATTCTGCTCAAAAGAGCATCGGCCAAAAATGATACCTGTAGAACAGAGCAACAGAGAGGAAAATTTCTTTTCTTTTGATCAGTTGCTCCATTCGTACAAAGGATTAATCCATCCTTGTACACATGGAGTACTGTTCTCACATTTGGGGTGGTTCTTGGTATGGATCATTACAGATTCAAGTATGACTTGTAAACTCTCCCGGGCTAACTTTAAAACTTGAACTGCTTACCCTAAACTGCAATGTTGGTTCACTTTCCTTCTTTTCTAGGTATTACTCTGGTTTTTGCTCCTTAGAGCTGGGTGCTTGTGTGCCCCTAACATTAGGTACACCAGTTAATACTCTCCAAGCTGCTGTGTCGCATGTTTAGTGTGTGAATTGTTTTCATAACTGTTTCTTTCCTTACGCCTTGAAGTTTTGGAACTTTCTACCCTCTCATGTATTTCCCAATAATAATGATGTGGCACATTCCCAATGATAATGACGTGGCACATTCTCAATGATAATGACATGGCACATTAACCTCTGTATTTTAATCAAGGCCTGGCCTTTATGTGGACTTTTGTCCATGACAGGAACCGTCAGTGTACAAAAAAAAAAGGAAAAAAGAAATGCAGGAGATGGAAAAGGATGGTTGAATAAAGTTGATGGTCCGTGAGTTTATATAAGGTGAAGGCTATGATTCCATACCGACAAAGAGAGAGGTGGGAGAGGAACCACCCAAAATAAGTGATTTGATCTCCATGCTGGGGCAAATATAAAGTCTTGAAAATATCAATGTTGATAGGATAGGAGGGGGAGTCTCTGTAACTAGTACTGCAATGCATCAGCCATGGAGGAGGTATGTATTAAGGAACAGAGAGAAGAAGAAAATTTCCAGAGAAGGAGATTTAGAAAACAAAAGGCTTATGCCACAACCTGTCAGATCCTTGGAAATATCAAGGGCTGTGACAAATGTTTCGCAAAACTCCTTGACAGAGAAGAACAAAAGGTGTGTTGCACAAGTGAAATCACCGGTAGATTTAGCTTTGCAAAATCTGTGCTTTTGATCAAAGAGAAAGAAATGTGATTCTAAGTGTTTGAGAGAGTGGGAGGTAAGGAGAATTTTGAGGACTTAAGAGATAGTAGAAGTGGGAGCCATGGAGTGATAGCCAGGGTTTATCTCCATCTTGTTTCTTAGGTACGGCCCAAAGCATTCATTTAAGAGTACAAAAGAGACAGAGATGTAATAGGCAGGCAAGGATCAGAGTTAGCTCAGAGGCATACTCCTTTAGGCTCTGGGAGGTATGCTACCTGGGCGATACGCCTTGTCCTCCTGGAGCTGGGAGAGTACCTAGAAGACCCTGCTTGAGAAGAATGTTAGAGGCGGCATAAATTCAGTTGGAGGAGATGAAGGCAGATTAGAATCAGAATTGTCCAGTGCTGAATTTGAGATGATTAAGGTAAAAAAGAGGGGCCTTATCAGTTGGAGGACTAGCAGTAGATTGATCTTATCAGAGAAGAAGATAAAAGGTTGAATTACTGAAGTTATTGGAGAGATTGTTATCTGGGAGGGCAAAAATGGTTATGTTTGAAGGGACACTAGTCCCAACAATATTGTATGGGCTATAGATAAGACCGTGCAGAGGAAGTAGGATGTGTTGGAAATGAAATGTTTGAGGACTGTACGTGTTGTGAGGTGGTTTGATTGAGTAAGTAATGAAAAGGTAAGAGAGATGTATGGTAATAAAAAGAATGTGGTTGAGAGAGCAGAAGAGGGTGTACTGAGACATTTTGGACACATAGAAAATTGGGTATGATAAAGTTGACAAAGAGGATATATATATGACAGAAGTGGAGGGAAGGAGAACAGGGAGACCAAATTGAAGATGAAATGATGGAGTGAAAAAGATTTTGAGCGATCGGGCCCTGAACATGCAGGAGGGTGAAAGGCATACATGGGATAGAGTGAATTGGAATGATTTGATATACTGTGGTCAACGTGCAGTCAGTGGACTTAACCAGGGTGTGTAAAGCATCCAAGGTAAACCATGGGGAAGTCTGTGGGGGCCTGTTGTGGATAGGGAACTGTGGTTTTGAGGCATTACACATAACAGCTAAAGAATGGTTGTGAGCAGATGTGGCCTTTCTTTGCGTGTTTCTCCATCACTTCACTAATGCAGGAAGTAGCGATAAGTATAAGGCTCCTGTAGCACATAGGAAACTAGCCAAGTTTTTTAGGCTTTTTTTTTTTTCCAAATTGGAAATCATGATTGTAATGCCTTTTATACTTATGTAATATTTTCATAATTGTACCAAACAACCACAGGTCATCACAACTTCAGAAATTTTTGAAAATACAGTATATAGATAGTCCATTACATAGTAAGAGGACTAAAGATGACTTCTAGGCCCCAGATTCCTGTTATGGGATTCTAAACAAATTTAAGGATAAGTGTTAAGTTTTTTTCATTTCAAGTGTAATTTTGTTTCCAAAAGGTGAGATAAGGTTATGAAATGTTATGAAAGTCTCTTGCTTACTGGAACAGCTTAACATTCACATTGTAGATAATAATAAAAATGTAAATTTTTCAGCACCAACAGTATATATTTTTCAGTCAAATTTCATTGGTGTCTTTTATCTTTTAGCATCTTGTAACTTGAGTTTAGGATCATACTCTAGTATAATTATCATAGGTTTTCATTATATTTACAGATCCATGTGCCAAGAGTTTTTCATGCCCTAGTCTTTGCTGTAGGTGATTATCACATTTGGAAGTTATCTGTGATGTTGTACTCAAAGGCATCTGCAAGGTGGACCACCATCTGCCTGGTCTCAGCTTGGTTCCTGGAGTACTGTGCCCCAAGAACTTTAACTTCTTGTGCAGAGATGGCTCTTTTGTCAATTGCATTGTGCTACTACCCTTGGAGGAGACAGAAAGGTATACAGTATGGATAATGATTGAATCATATTTCTTTGAAGTGGTACTATCAAGGGGCCAATTTTTTTCATTCTAAGGTTATTCTCTATCTTATGCATGCCATAGATTTTATTGAAGTGGAAAGTTAGAACATGAAGGAGAGCACTGAAGAGAAGGCATATTGTTTTTGTATTGAAGAAATGTGATGAAAGATAGAAGTGTAAATAATAGCTCTTTACAAATGTTCTTATTAAAACATGATTGGCTATTGAATATAGATTTCCCATCCATCTGTTATCATTTTCCTACCTACTTTTCCTTTTTATGCTACCTTTATTCTACTCTCCTGCTTTTACACATATACCAAGTGGTGTTATATGTTTCACACGCTATTTTTACTTTTGGTGCAAGTAGATTCTAACCTCATCTCATGTTTCATAGGTAATATTCTTCATCTCATGTTTAATGCTTTTCTGCTGTGAGGGTAAAAAGATGTTTAGTTCATGCATTACTTGGAGAATATCTTCATGCCACCCCACTTTGAGTTTAGAAATGGGTGACAATATGGAGATTAAGTAATGTATTTTTTTCTGTACATCTTAGCTATCTTTTTTTGGGTTTATGTATCCATCTAGAGATTTGCTGCATCATCAATGAGGCACTGTTATACTTTAGTCCAACATATCTCAATTAGGAACTTGAAGCATCATTTGTCATGTGTGATGATTATGTATATTGTAAAAAGATAGCAATTACCCTGTTTTTTACTTAGATTAAGAAATTCTGTAATGAAGAGAAAGAAATGCTGTGATAAATACTTAAACCATCATTGTCAGCTGAGTCATTAGTAATGTGTATAGGCACATGTAGGCTAGTGTGTTTCAAAGTTGATGCTTGAATATGGAACAGTACTTTAATCACAGGAATCAACTTATTCTTAAAGAAGGATTACAGAGATGTAATAGTAATCTAGAGAATCAAAATTTTTATTGAAAAATGGAATGGCATATGACTCAGGATGCTTTTTTGTAGTTATAATGTATTTTGTAGATCTGTAAATCATTAACATGAAATGCTAATGGATTTTTATTTTCAGAATGTTGTGATAATAGCTATTTGTGGATTGTTGGAACAGCATGTGCTATACGGCCCACAGCAGCTGTTCCATTATTGCCTCTCTGCTTGCAGCATTTGTGGCTCACACACTCCAAGATGTGGTTGTTACTTAAATACTTGTCTGCCATGTTAGTACTCTGGTGTGTGAGGCATGATGCTTAAGTTAAAGATAACTAGGGTTTCCCTCTTGTATAAATGAGTTCTCAGTCAGGTGACAGTAATACATGATTGGGTATATCTTTCTTTACAGATGAGTAGCCTGTTCAGAACCTCTTCAAAAAATGATAGCAAGTGGCCATTTTTCATTCCTCCTTATGGGCACCCGACTCTTGAATGATAGATTTTAGACAGCCATTACTCAGGGTATTGATATTATTCTGACTTAGGAGTACTGAAATGATGCCTAGAATCATTTGAAGCTCTTTGTGAGAATTTTTGGTATTGTTTTCTGTCTTCATGTACCTGAGCTACTGGTCTAGTTAATATTTTTATATACACCAAACACCTATCCATGTTTTTACCCATTGTTGTTTCACTCTACCTCACTAACCCTATCTGTTTCCTTAGTAGAAGCATGGCCTATGTAAGGACTTGTGTTCATTTGATAAGACCCTTGACAACACACCCAGAAATTCTCCCTCGTGTTATCAGTTCATCTGTATTTGGTTGCACTTATATTATTCATTTACGCCCTTTTTAAAGTTAATAGTCATATCTTTTTGTTAATACCCAAATTACACCAACACGTCACCATCTGCTTTGTTAACCCTTCCTTTCTTATTTTCGTATCAACTTTGAATATTTGATTTTTCTGCTTGACCATTTGCCATTTATCTCACTTTATCAAAAAAGCACTCATATTAAGAATCTCAGCTTAGTTTTAAAGGTAATTTTGATTGCCTTTAGAAAATCTATTGAAGGTAACCTCTGTTTATTTGCATATCTTCTATATCTTTGGGAAGCACACAAAAAATCATCATTATCTTATATTTCTGACCATGTAAACTGTTGTGACAGTTAACAAAAGCTTTTGAGCTTGTATATGAGAACTTTATGTCAATAATGAATCTAAAGAATTTTTAAAGTTAGATGATATCACTTCTAAAATGGGAGTAAGTAATGGAGCAATTCCTATTATTAATTGAAGGATTTTGGAAAATAGAAAATGTCTGCAGCTTCTTTGAAAGCAAAGAAAGAAATGATTGAATTTGGAAACTACTTATCAGGAATGTATACCTATATTAAGAGATTAAATCAGAGCTTAAGAGTTAGGTGGGACTGTTTTTTGATCAAGTTACACCATGAAATGTATTCAGTAATTGTTATGGTGTTTTCTTTGATGGTGTAGTGAAGGTAGTTTTAGGTAACTAGTCATTATAATGTGAAAACTGTCTTGATTAGACTGGATATACACACGGTAAACTAAGAATGTTATGGTGTAATTATCTCAGCAACTCTTCTCACATCATTTTATATATATATATATATATATATTGGTATTGTATACTAATCTGGTTTCATTTATGATACATTGACTTATACTGATTACTGTAAATTTCAGAGTTGTTGTGGGTACCTTCACTGTAGGACTAGATACTTGGTATTTTGGTCGTCTTGTCGTTGTACCATGGAGGTTTGCCCACTTCAATGTACTATCAGGTCTGGCTGCTCACTATGGTACTCTTCCTTGGCATTGGTATCTGACCCAGGGTATGCCAGCAACACTTACCACACATCTCATTCCTTTTGTGCTGGCTGCTGTATGTTACCCAACTAGACACAAGGAATTATTGTGTGTTTGTATATGGTCTGTCATTGTTTACAGGTAGGTAACATTTATTAACATTTGATTTATACATACTTCTCATTGCAAGTTGAGTTAATTGACTGTTTTCAGGTACTTAAGATTGTTAGATTTGAAAATGAGGTTATAAAAGGTAGTAGTTGGTAGGCAGCCAATGACCAGGGAGGAATGTTACTGTTACTACTGGCCTACTTATCGGAAGGGTTTGAGCCAGCACTTCATTCGATGTCAAGTTGCACTCCTCTGACCTAGGTAGCTGTCTTTTCTTTCTGCCTCACCCATGCATGGACTACTGGCATTCTACCCACAAACATACCATTTTTCCTTGACGCAGATAACACCTGATAACACTTAACTCACACAGCTCATTCTTTATAACTCTATTTTTTTTCTCAGTGAGCACTCTGCTCTAGCAAAATGGTAGGAGCAGCAGACAGAAGTAGGAGGTAGGAATATTTAAGCAGGTGCGTTAGTTAGAAACACTAGGTAGAAGTAGTAGGTAGGAACATAAGGCAGGAGCATTAGGTAGAAGCAATCAGTAGGAACATTAGTTAGGAACCTTTGCAAACACTGCAACAGGGTTACTCTCTGCCGGTGTCCTGTAAAGAGTGAGGCAATAAAAGGTAAGAAGCAGCACTAGAGTTCACTAGTTATAGAGACTATTGTGGTGGCCACTCCCTTGAGGGAATTTCATTTGAGAGCAGGTGTCAGAGATATAGATGGATAGATAGATAAAAGTTATGGAGATCTTAGATTTCAAAATGAGACTTTATGAAGGTAAATAGGTCTTTGCACTTTCAACAATTAATATCTTGATGTGTGTGATATGCATAGTGAGTTGATTTAAAAGGCAATGCTATTTCACTAGTTTGTGGACATAGATGTACAATAAATTCATGTTCAATAAGATTTTGATTCACTTAATGGAACAGCATCATTTGTTGACAATAATTGTGGTAGTGTTCAGTCTTATCTGCCTTAGTTCAGTTGTACATCAGTCACCCTACCTCTCTATCATGCGTGGTATCCCCATCCATGAAAACATTGAACAACCATGTTTATAGACAGCCCTGATGCTTTGCCACACTTTTATCTCACCATTCATTGATAGCTACTAAAAGCAGTAGAGTTTTTATACGGTGAGAAAGGAATATGTATGAATAGGAAGACAGGAAGTTGATTGATTCCACATGAAAGTGGGTCTGCATCAAGTGTGTGTGATGTCACTGTGGCTGATTAATCTGTTTATATGTGTGGTGGTAAAAGGTAATAGCAAGGGTTTTGGATAGGAGTAGTTTTGAGTCAGTTACTGTTTGCAAACAGCATGGCTCAGGTGGTAGACTTGAATGAGAAACTGTATAAGTAAGTGTCTTAAGTTTGGGAAAGTTAGTGAAAGGAGAAATTTGAGTGATGGAGCGAATAAGGTACTGATTTAGTTTTGGAGAGAGACAGGATGGTTTGAATAAGTTCACCATGAACCTGGAGGAAGTGGAGTGATTTTGATGCCTGGGAGTAGATAGTGTGTGGAACTGTGGGAGCTAAAATAAACCATTGGGTGGGGAAAGTGGCAAAGGTCCTAGATGTACTGAGGAGTGTGTGGAAAAAGAGGTCAATGTGTATAAGAGCAAAGATGGGTATGTTTGATGATATAGCTGTTTGGATGCAATACATGGGCCATAAATGCAAAATTACAGAAGAGGATGGATGTGTTTGAAATAATGTGTCTAAAAACAATATGTTTTGTGAGGAGGATTGATCAGTTCAGGAATGATACTTGAGTGAAAGATGTGGTTGTAAGCATTGTTGAGCAGTGTGTGGTGAAATGGTTT
Source organism: Panulirus versicolor (assembly GCA_032361705.1). NCBI lineage: Eukaryota > Metazoa > Arthropoda > Malacostraca > Decapoda > Palinuridae > Panulirus > Panulirus versicolor. The sequence continues at coordinate 11,298 of JAUUDZ010038144.1, forward strand.
GAACATGTGGAGGGGATGAGTGAGGAGACATTGACTAAGAGGATATACATGTTAGAAGCAGAGGAAACAAGAAGGGGAGACCAAGGACAAGCTGGAAGGTTGGAATGAAAAACTTACATGAGGGTGCATGGGACAGAGCCAAGTGGAGTGATGTAGCAATAGGGCGATGTGCCATCAGTTGGCCAAACCAGGGCAAATGAAACGGTCATGGGAAACCATTAAAAGGTTTTTGGGGCTTAGATATGGATAGGGGCCTCTGTATTCAGTGCGTTATACATGACAGATAAGGTGGAAGTAGGCAGGAAGATTTAGGCAGGAGCATTAGGTAGTAACATTAAGTAGAAGTAGGAGGTAGGAGCATTAGATAGAAGTAATTAGGAGTATTAGATAGGAGCCTCTGCAATCACTGTGCCAGACTTACCCTCTGTCAGTGGCCTGTTAAGGGTGAGGCACTACAGGCTAAGAAGCAGCACTTGAGTTCTGTAGGTATGGAGACTCTGTTGCCATGGCCACCCCTTTGAGAGAGTTCTAATTGGAACAGGCGTCAGAGATAAAGATAGATAGACATACACAGGCACAACTTCATTTGCTAAAGCTGATGGCATTCAGAAATCTGTGCACACTGTAGGGGGTCTGAGCTTCCTGGAGACCTTTCTGATGGGTTTTATCACATGTCTTTTCAAAATCCATTTTTTTCAATAAGATATTTAGATCTTTCTTTTCTTTCAAACTATTCGCCATTTCCCGTGTTAGCGAGGTAGCGCCAAGAACAGAGGACTGGGCCTCTGAGGGAACATCCTCACCTGGCCCCCCTCTCCGTTCCTTCCTTTGGAAAATTTAAAAAAAACGAGAGGGGAGGACTTCCATCCCCCCACTCCCTCCCCTTTTAGTCACCTTGTACGACATGCAGGGAATACATGGGAAGTATTCTTTCTCCTCTATCCCCAGGGATAAGATATTTAGATATGTGTTGTTATTTCATTTTAGATATTACATTATTAATTTTTTTCATTTCATGCATTACATGTTTATTTTATTTTGGCACTGCCAAAGGGGCTTCAAAGTAAACCTTCAGTTTGGCACTTTGATTCTGGATGCCACCCTATTCTCTGTAATTTGTTTGAAAAATCCTTTTACAGAATCATGACAAATTTACTAATGAATGATGTTGATCTTTTCAGTTGCTTAGGTCACAAGGAGTTTAGATTCCTTCTGCCAGTCCTGCCACTTTGCCTATGTATTGCTGGAGACTATATTGCCTTTGTGCTAGCTTCATACTCCAAAAAGAAAGATCATTCCACAAGATATAGGTGAGATCATTTTGTGCCTCGTCTAAAGTGCCTTCAGTTTTTGTAAGCATTTTTAAGATGGACTTGTTTGGATCTGGAGTTTGGTATTAGTAAAATGGTGTGCAGATTCACATTTGCTCTCCATTCACCCTCTTTAACCCATAATGGAAAAAAGGCCTCTCTGCTATTAGGCATTGCTTCATATATGTAAGAGACTTGAGTGGGCAGACATGCTTAATGATGTATGGTATACCATATCATGAGAGAAGATTCATATCTGAAGTGAGTTCATTTTGTCTTCCCAACATATTATCATAGCTTAGATTTTCACTGGCTCACATATATTATTTCTGTGCAGTGCATGGAAAATAAAGGCTTGTTTTATATAACAGCTAAATTTTGGAAATTTTTTTGTATTCACGTTGAATAGATAGGTAGATACTTGCTTTTTAACATGTGATGTTTTGTCTCTTGAACAGGGAGCATGTAAGGTGTGAGTGCATGGTATTCAAAAGAGTATAGTGTGATGCTTGAGTACTAATTAAAATTGTGCTTAAATTTTATCTTATGATTATTCTGGAAGGTACATCCTAAGATGATCTAGCTGTCAATTTGTACTTGATTTTAGTGAATGAGGAGTGAGTGGCAGTCAAACAACTTCAGTTACATACTTGTTGTGTACTGTAAGTTACAAAATGAGTATACTTAATGTTCATCAGACTATTGTTGTTACACAGAAGATAGAGATCTTTGAGATTTCATATGTTACCATATAAGGTCAGTCATTTGGTTTCATTTTGCAGACGGTTAAATATTTCTATCTTCTTGAGCTTTCTTTCCTGAAACTGAAGTGAAAGTTAATCGATTGATGATTTTTGAAAGAAAGTCTGTCATTTTCAAGGCTCTGGTGCTTAAGGAACCCAAAGATTAGACTGAGGCTTAGCAAGCACTTATCTCATGTAATGAAGCTTACACATACACTAAGCTCATGAGCCAGGCTTAGAAAGTCAGTCATGAGAATGAGAATTTCTGAATGTAAGCAAAATAAGCTGAAGATGCACATTTCCATCCCATCAAACCCATGTATTTTCAGCCATTAACAACTTAGACTGAACTGTGTTGAGATAGAAAAGATTGAAGTTTACCATCAACCCTTAGGGGATTCTTCCTGTACTTGTATGATGGCAGAAATCTAGTTTTATTTGTACTAGTTTCCCCTTCCTGCCCTTATTCAGATTGGAAGGCTCACTTTATTGGTGGTATACAGGGGTGTCTTATGTCACAGGCAACTATAATTAGCAGTGGAAAAAATATTAGTATGTCAGTAACCCATTTAACATGATGGGGTTGTACTGTGCCCAGTGGTCAGGAGTCTACACCGTACTGTGCCTGCTACCACACCTTATCTCTGACTTACATACCTACTTTCCTCAGACATTTCATTCTCAACTTTTCTGCCCTTTTCCATTCTCTTGCATCAGGGCACAAGACTCACATCCATACAACACTGTTAAGAATTATGTACCTTCAGGTATATCATTCTCAGCTGTAACAGGCCCTGGCTTCTTTTTCCACACACTTCTTAATTCACTAAGGACCTTTGTCCCTTCCCCACTTTGTGTCTCAGTTCAGCCCCACTGGTTTCATCTGCTGCGAAGTCCACTCCCAGATACCTAAAGCAGTTCACTTCCTCCAGGCCTTTCTCTTTCAAAGTTACTGTCAGACCATCCTGTATCCTCCTTCACACATCATTTAATTCACATTCACTCTCAAATTCCTTCTTTCACAGACTCTCCCAAGTTCAGTTGCCATTTTCTAGTGCTTTTTTCAGGAGTCTGCCAATAGTCATATCAGCAGCACCCTTTCATTGAACTTGATCAGAGATCACGAGGGACTCACAGTTACAGTGTCTATCTATCTATACAGGCTTCACATTCACAGGCACATATACGCATACCCATGCATACTTCACATTTCCAGTCTTTCCTTTCACCCTTATTATTTTTTATCCATTCAATCAGTTCTCTGTAACTCTACCACATTCTTGGCGATAGCAGAATTTTACATCCTTTTTTTCCCTCTTCCCTGATGAATTTCTCTTATTTCCATCTATGCCACTCCTCCTTCCATTCCCACCCTTAATTTGTATTTATCGTTTCCATTTTCACCCCAAACGCGCTGCCAAGGGTATGGGTTTCCCCAATCCCTAGCACTACCAAGCTACAACTTTTAAACTTCTCCACAAGCTTCTTCCTTTCACTCTCACCAGTCATCCCATTTACATTCAGGGTCATCACCCTCGATCGCTCATCTCTTTTACTCCTCAGCATAATTGGTAGACTCCAGTGCCGAGTCATATCCTTTAGTGCCTCACCCTTGACAGGTCAGTGGCGGAGGGCAAATCCAGCGCAATGTTTCCCAAGGCTGCAGAATTATCAAAAAACTAAACAGTCACAGCACAGCTCAAGTGTTTTGTCTAAATTTAAAAGTATTGCCCTGATGGTATTGGGCAACACTTCCCCCTTTAGTTTCACCCTAAGGGGTGCATTAACAGGGTAACCATGAGAAGGTGGAATGAGACTTGGATTCCTTAAGTTACAGAAACTTGACGTTTCTCCAATTTTCAGCTTTTTCACTTTTCGCAGTAGCAGCACTGCCTAACCTCATTGATTATGATACTGCCACTGCCACAGCTCCTTTACCCATTCATAATGTTCATTCATCAACATTTAGAATATTCTTTTATATTGAATGCACATATACCTACATTTTCCAGGATTGTAACTCCTAGTACACAAACAACTTTCTTACTCCTCTCACAAAAAGATGGTCTGACGTTCAACATGACTCCTCTTTTAGCCCATTCACATCCAACAACCTGTCCTTACTATTCCTCTGTAAGCATATTACCACTTAACTCCCAATAATATTCAACCTCTCATCCACATTTACTTATTAATGCGCTTTTTTCTCTCTTTTTTTACCGTGTATTTCCAATCACCATTCCTCTCTCAACACACAGCTTGACAAGCTTTTCCACATTTTCATATGCACCAGATAGCCCTTGCCGCCCAGTTATACCCTCAGTTGCCACATCACCCACCCTTACATTCAGATCCCCTTGCATCAAGATACTACCCATTGCATCAAAACTGCCAGATGACCCTTTCAGCTCCCTCCAAGATGTGTTTCTTTCTTTTTACTTCTCTTGCTTTCTGAAGCATGTGCATAAGTCTACTTCATTCTAACCTACACCAGCATTGAACTCACAGGTCTGATAAATGAAAGAGCCAAGTGAAGATTTTTCCATAGGGTTAGTGTCTGAATTTGCATGGTTGTAACCAAGGTGAAAAGAAAGGAAGGATGGGTATTGTGCTTGATGAGAAACATGGATGTTCTGCTTCTAAGCAAAACAGTACTGAAGGTTAAGGAGATGGAGTACATTGGAAATCAGAAGGGAGGAAAGGCTTGGGGTTAGTGAAAGGATAGTCCAATGTACGACAACAGATATGTTATGTTTTGGTTTCATAGAGAGGTAAACACAAAAATAACACTTTGGAATGTCATTTTAAACCATTTTCATATCAGATAATTATCAGAACATGACTTAGCTAAGACTGTAAAAATTTAGGTCCTAATGTTTTGTGATTACTGGATGTCTTGCTTGGATATTTCATAACATCAGTACATTATGATAAAAGAAATCCCATTTATATTTAAACATAAACTGAAAATTTCTCAAAATTTTACATTCTCCTGGTAACTGTTTACAATGTTTCAATTTCAGAAGTGCAAGTGTTTGCATCTTCCTGATGTTACCCAACCTTATTGCTGTGTTGTACCTAGGTCTGGTCCATCAGCGAGGGCCACTTGACACAGTGAATATATTACAAAATGATATTAATACACGCAGTAAATCAGATATACTTTTTCTGATGCCCTGCCATTCAACTCCATACTACAGGTAAATATTTATTTCGCCATTTCCTTTGATCAGTGAATATTTGTATATTTAGTGATATGAACTAGGGACTGTGAAGTGGTCAAGGTAAGCCAAGGAATAATCCTTTAGAGCTGGGTAGAAAGTGGATGTGTGCAAATGAGGCAGTTAAACAGTTATTCTTTGTGCTGCTTGTTTCCTATATAGCAAGGTAGTACCAGGAATGGATAAAAAATAGCTTCATTTGGTCGCATCCAGTCTCTAGAAGTCATGTGAGATGCAAAGAATCATTGATAGCATATTCACACCATACACCACGTCAGTCCAATTCACTCTACCACATGCACACCTCACAACCCCCTGCATGTTCAGGCCCCAGTCATTTCATTATTCATCTCATCCTTAATTACCCCATTCTTGTCCCTTCCACTTTTGACATGTAGACCCTCTTCATCAGCTTATTTCTACTCATCCTTTCCCTTTGTTCAAACCATCAGTGTAGCTCACCCTCTTCAGCTCTCTCAAACATACACTTCTTAATATCACACTTCTTTCTAACCTAATCATTTCTTAATCATCCTTCTTCACATCTCCTTCCATCCTTAAGGATTTTATTTCCAAAACATCTGCCTTCTTCCATACCTAACATCCATGTAACACCATTGGGTTGGCCATAACATGAAACATATCGATCTCTTAACTCACAGACAATAACATCTCTTTTCACTCTCTTCAGTGTGCCAAAGACCTTAGTCACCTCACCCACCTGATGGCATAGTTCACCTTCCATGGTTCCTTCAACTGCTATGTCCACTGAAAGGTGTCTAAAAACATTCCATTTCCTTTAGGGTAAATGAAAAAAAAATTGGGCTAAAAATTCCCTGCTGCAATTTTTGGTATATTTGTGAGGGAAATCTATTTGTTTGAAAACACCAGTGTAAGGACTATTTTTAGTGCTTGATTTAAATCTGGGGTTGAAATATATGTTGATGAACATTAAGGCTAAAAGTTGAATGGAATCAGTGGAAGGGGAATTTTTCAAGCCCAATATGTCTGATCCCTTGCCTGAATGGCCTCAGAACAGGAACAGTTGAACGATTGATTGGAAGAGGTCATCTTTGAGGAGGACGGGTAAATGCTTCTATTCCTGTAAGAATAATTTTTGCTATGTGTTTTGCAGAGATAGAAGCATCACCACATAAGAGACAGTTATTTACATAAGGAAAGTCAGAAAAGAAGTTACGCGAGTTATTCCTGTCAGCTTTGTTGAGGTACCAGAATTTACAGTTAGAAGAGGCTGTATGGAAGATATCTCCTCTGGTAACTAGTGTAAAAAGTTACTGAAAACAGGGAAACCTTTCCACTAAAGGGATTTTACCCAGTATATCACTCAGTTAACCAGCAGGTATAGGATGGAAATACTTGTGGGGAGAGTATTAGTTCAAAAGAGGTTTAATAGGGGCATCCTTACTCTTAAGTGTGAAATGGCATGTATAATTTTTCTTATTGTATTAACTACCGTGATTAAGATTTTGTTGTGGTGCTGTAATTACTGATGAAGAATTCAAATATCATGTGAAAGTTTATATTACGTTGTATATTTTGTACATGCATATGTATAATCAGTATCCATTATCAATTTCAGTCATTTCCACCAAAACATATCGATGCGGTTTCTGACCTGTGAACCAAATCTCCTGCAGAAGGAACATTATATGGATGAGGCAGATATATTTGAGCAAGATCCACTTACCTGGCTACACCAAGAATATGGCCAAACCTCCAGCTCTCTAAGGCAGACAGACACAGTCTATGATACAAAAGAGAATGCAGGCAGTTTTGCAGACTCCAGAAAACATGTTGAAGTAGATGATGTCAGGAATGACTTTCATCAGTCTGTATACAAAGACTTACCAACTCATTTAGTTTTGTTTGATATCATGAGAGATAGAATATTGTACTTCTTAGAACAACATCAGTACCAATTGTGTTATGAAGTTTTTCATGCTCATATAGAAGATGGCAGGAGAAGTAAGTACATTCTAGTATACTGCAGATAATATTTTATTTTAAATTTATTTACTTTAAGATGCATTCTGTGATATTATTATCTTCCATACCACTTATTTAGTAAACTCAGTACCATTGGCAGTACATATGTTATTAAATAATAATGCTGTAAGTGTATTTCTCTCTGCTGTGTTCCCAAGATAAAAACATTTTTTTACATAAATATAATGAATTATTTCTCAATGTATTATCATATTTTTGTCTTAAATTATAGTTCATTCATTCTGTATTTATTTATAAGTGATTTAAGAATGTGAAAGTGCTTAACTATTCTGCAGGTCATCTTTCTTGAAAAAATGTATAAGATATTGCATACCAAAGACTCACGTCAGGGATATATTATGGTTATAATTGTTAATCATTTACCAATGATTCAAATAAGAGTTTTTAAACTTTTTAAGGATAGTTTTATTGCTCACACTTTTTATATACAATGTTAGCCATTGGGCTTTCATGATAAAACTGTTGTCATCATATACTCTAGATTTTCCTGTGGTGATCACTGTGCAAACCCTGCCTTTTGGCAAAATGCTCGGAGTAGTAGATAGATGTAGTACGTAGGAACATTTAGGCAGGAGCATTAGGTAAAAACATTTTGCAGAAGTAGCTGGTAGAAACATCAGGCAAGAGCATTAGGTAGAAGTAGTCATTGGAAACACTGGGTACATTAGGCAGGAGCATAAGGTAGTAAGTAGTCAGTGGGAACATTGGATAGGAGCCTCTACAAACACTGCACAAGAGTCGCCCTCTGCCAGTGACCTTCTAAGGGTGAGGCTCTAAAGGCTGATAAGTGGCAATGGAGTTCACTGGTTATGGAGACTTTATTGTTGTGGCCACCCCCCTGAAGAAGTTCCAGTTAGGAACAGACACCACAGTTATAGGTTGATATATTGACAAATTTGTCAAAAACTATTCAGCTAACAAACTTGATATCCTTTGTAGTATAAAGCTATCAATCTATTTATAATCATAAACTCATTAACATATATCAGAAGGAACAGATATATTTAAGCATGCACCTTATGTGGGGTTTAGATTGAAGAATGGGTCCCTAACTTCAACCCTACAGGCTAACAAAAGGCAGTTTCTAGATGTAGACTTGGTATTCCACTACTTAAACACAAAACCCCATATCCATTACAATGGCTTTTCTATCCAGGTGTCTGGAAATCTTCCCTTCCTGTGTAACTTTCCAAAAAAGGAACAGAGCAAGGAGCCAAGTGAGGAAATTTTCTTTTAAGGCTCAGTCGTCTATTCTTAATGCTACCTTGCTCATGCAAGAATCTACAATCATGTATGAAAATAAAGTACTAGTAATATGCTCTAGTAACTGATACAGAAACTTTTGTTGGTAATTCAAAGAGTATGAACACCATATACAATAATGAATTTGTTAGTCCCCTTTTCATTAATGCATCTGTGTGAGATAGGATTTTCAGAACAGGTTAGAAGCAAAACAAAGCAATGAAACAAGCTTGATGTAGAAAGCAATTTTCATCGTCGAATATAGCAAGACTTGAAAGAGAAAAGAGCCTGTACCACTCATCCCATTAAAAGATATGTACTTGCTTGTAATACTTTTTCAAAAAATTTTTTTCAGAATCTTTGCATAACAGCTGGTTGTTAAGGGTTATTCATTTAAACTGTATGAGGACGATGTCTGTTTTGCTCTGATATTGATATAACGTTTTATACTTTTTTTTTCATACTTGATCGCCATTTCCCCCAATACAAGGTAGCACCAGAAACAGATGAAGAAAGGCCACATATGCTCACATCCACTTTAGTAATATTAAGTACATTTAAACGTAAGGGAATAGAGTCAGAGATGCCTGTAAGGGGAGCACAAGATAAAAATAAGTTTAAGAACCTTTGTTCTAGAATTGTATTTGATATATAGGGTGCATCATTTGCCTATGATCGCAGAATTTGGATTGGTTTCTTCTGTCCAAGTGTTAAATTTATTCCATTTATAACATGAAGGAATTCTGTGAAGTTGGGTCAGTTTGGACATCAGTTATGTGTCCCAGCAACAGCGTGAATGAAAAAAAAATATGAAAAACAAAATCAACAATGTCAACATTTGATATGATATATTCTTCTACATTCCTTTGTTATTTTGACTTTACAATATGTTACATCTTTTATAGCTAATACTCCAACTGCCTCCACTGGCACATTTGCTGTTAAATTTCTTAGAACACACTTTTATTAATATAAATCAGCAATCGTTCACTCTGGCCCAGATAGCTGTCTTTTCTTCCTGCCTCACTACCACGTGGACTACAGGCATTCTGTCCACAAACGTACAATTTTAACTTGTTATATATAACAATTGATAACCACGTAGTTAATGAAAACATTGGTGTGATCAGTAGTTAATCATAAATGAGATAAACATCAAGACAGAAAGGCAACAACCTCGCAAATTAAAGCCAATGAGAGAAACCAATCATGATGACATATCCCGTAGAATTAAAATGGTTGTGAACAATATAATATCCTTTGGGGAAGGAAGGTTCACCTAAAACCACATGTCCATATAATGCAGGCTGGTCTAATTTCGTGATTTTGAATTGTGCTGAAATACGGAAGTAATGATAATGATAATAGCTAATATATCTGAATTTAGAGAGCAGAACCGAAAAAGCCATATGAATTTATGATATTATTTGTGTACAGTAATTTGGAAGATTTAAAAAATATATTTTCAAGGACCTTGAAACAAAAAGAATCACTAAGTTATTCATGACCTAAGGAAAGATTAGTGAAGGGCTGAGAGATACGTGTAATCTGGAGAGAAAAAAAGTTTGCCACCTACTCTTGTCTTAATGATCTTGTTGAAGGGATATGCAAATTTTCGTTTATTGGGTTTACTGGTTTGACATATTGAAATGAGTTTTCAGATTCTTTGGTCG
>JAUUDZ010038145.1:0-10806 GCA_032361705.1 Panulirus versicolor
AGTGATGAAGATGGTAATATACTCATGTTTGCCCAGTGATGAAGATGGAGATATGTTCATATTCTCCCAGTGATGACGATGGTGATATATTCATGTTCTCCCAGTGATGATGATGATATGTTCATGTTATCCTAGTGATGAAGATGATGATATCCTCATTTTCTGAAAGTGATGACGATGATGATATGTTCATGATTTCTCTGTGATGACGATGTTGATGTGTTCCTGTTCTCCCAATGATGATGATGATGATGATTATGATGTGCTCATGTTCATCCAGAGATGATGATGACGATATGCTCATGTTCTCCCACTGATTACGATGATGATATGCTCATGTTCTCCCAGTGATGAAGATAGCGATATGTTCATGTTCTCCCAGTGATGAAGATGGTGTTATGTTCGTGTTCTCCCAATGATGACTATGATGATATGTTCATGTTCTCTTAGTGATGAAAACAGTCATATGTTCATGTTCTCCCAGTGATGAAGAAGATAATATTTTCATGTTATCCCAGTGAGGAAGAGGGTGATATGTTCATGTTTTCCCAAATATGCGATGATAATATGTTCATGTTCTCCCAGTACGACGATGATGATATGTTCATGATCTCCCAGTGATGAAGATGCTGACTTGCTCATGTTCTCCCAGTGATTACGATGGTGATACTTTCATGATCTCCCTATGATGATGATGACATGCTCATGTTCTCCCAGTGATGAAGATGATAGTGTGCTCATGTTCTCCCAGTGATGAAGATGATGATATGTTCATGTTCTTCCAGTAACGACGATGATGAAATGTTCATGTTTTTCCAGTTTTAAGATGATTATATGCTCATGTTCTCCCAGTGATTACGATGGTGATACTTTCATGATCTCCCTAAGATGATTATATGCTCATGTTCTCCCAGTGATGAAGATGGTGATATGTTCATGTTCTCCCAGTGATGATGATGGTGATATGTTCATGCTCTCGCAATGATGAATATGATGATATGTTCATGTTCTCCCAGTGATGACGATGATATGATCATGTTCTCCCAGTGATGAAGATGGTAATATGTTCAAGTTCTCCCAGTGATGACGATGAAGATATGTTTATGTTCTTCCAGCGATGACGATGATGATATGTTCATGTTCTCCCAGTGATGACGATGTTGAGATGTTCATGTTCTCCCAGTGATGACGATGATGATATGTTCATGTTCTCCCAGTGATGATGATGGTGATATGTTCACGTTCTTACAATGATGATGGTGATATGTTAATGTTCATGGTCTGAAAGTGATGAAGAATGTAATATAGTCAAGTTCTCCCAGTAATGAAAATGCTAATATGTTCATGTTCTCCCAGTGATGACGATGTTGATGTGTTCATGTTCTCCCCGTGATGAAGATGATTACATGCTTATTTTCTCCCAGTGATGATGAAACTATGTTCATGTTTTCCCTGTGATAACGATATGTGATATGTTCATATTCTCTCAGTGATGATGATGATGATTACGATGATGATGATGATGATGATGATGATGATGATGATGATGATGATATGCTCATGTTCTCCAAGAGATAATGATGACGATTTGCTCATGTTCTCCTAGTGATCATGATGATGATATGCTCATGTTCTCCCAGTGATGAAGATGGTGATATGTTCATGTTCTCCCAGTGATGAAGATGGTGATATGTTTATGTTCTCCCAATAATGTCGATGATGATATGGTCATGTTCTCTTAGTGATGAAGATGGTGATATGTTCATGTTATCCCAGTGATGAAGATAATATGTTCAAGTTCTTCCAGTGATGATGATGATGATATATTCATGTTTTGCCAGTGATATCAATGATGATATGTTCTTGTTCTCCCATTGAGGAAGATGATGATATGTTCATGTTCTCCCAGTGATGAAAATGGTAATATGTTCTTGTTCTCCCAATGATGACGATGATGATAAGATCATCAGTGATGACAATGATGATATGTTCAAGTTCTCCCAGTGATGATGATGGTGATATGTTCATGTTCTCACAATGATGAAGATGGTGATATGTTCATGTTCTCCCAGTGATGAAGATGATATGTTCATGTTCTCCCAGTGTTAAAGATGGTGACATGTTCATGTTCTCCCAGTGATGACAATGATGATATGTTCATGTTCTCCCAGTGTTGATGATGGTGATACGTTCATGTTCTCCCGGAGATAAAGATGGTGACATGTTCATGTTCTCCCAGAGATGACGACGATGATATGTTCATGGTCTCCCAGCGATGATGATGATGATATGTTCATGTTCTCACAATGATGAAGATGGTGATATATCAATGTTCTCCCAGTGATGACGATTATATGTTCATGGTCTGAAAGTGATTAAGATGGTAATATATTCAGGTTCTCCCAGTGATGAAGATGCTGATATGTTCATGTTTTCCCAGTGATAATGATGGTGATATGTCCATGTTCTCACAATGATGAAGATGGTGATATTTTCATGTTTTCCCAGTATTGACGATGATATGTTCATGGTCTGCCAGTGAAGAAGATGGTAATATTTTCAAGCTCTTCCAGTGATAACGATGAAAATATGTTCATGTACTTCCAGTGATGACAGTGATAATATATTCATGTTCTCCCCATGATGAAGATGGTGGTATGTTCATGTTCTCCCAATGGTGACGATGATGATATGTTCATGTTCTCCCAGTGATGATGATGATGATAATGATGATCATGATATGCTCATGTTCTCCCAGAAAAGATGATGACGATTTGCTCATGTTCTCCTAGTGATAATGATGATATGCTCATGTTCTTCCAGTGATGATGATGATATGTTAATGTTCTTCCAGTGATGAAGATGGTAATATGTTCATGTTCTCCTAGTAATGAAAATGGTGATATGTTCATATTATCCCAGTGATGAAGATAATGATATGTTCATGTTTTCACATTTATGACGGTGATGACATATTCATACTCTGCCAGTGATATTAATGATGATATGTTCTTGTTCTTCCAATGAGGAAGATGAAGATATGTTTATGTTCTCTCAGTGATGACCATGATAATATGTTCTTGTTCTCCCAGTGATGATGATGATATGCTCATGTACTCCCACTGGTCATAATGATGATATGCTCATGTTCTCTCAGTGATGAAGATGATGATATGTTCATGTTTTTCCAGTGATGAAGATGGTGATATGTTCATGATCTCCCAGTGATGACGATGACGATATGGTTATGTTCTCGGAGTCAGGAAGATGGTGATGTGTTCATGTTCTCCCAGTGATCAAGATGGTGATATACTCACGTTATCCCAGTAATGAAGATAATGATATGTTCATGTTGTCCCAGTTATGACGATGATGATATATTCATGTTCTGCCAGTGATAAAATGATGATATTTTCTTGTTCTCCCAGTGAGGAAGATGAAGATATGTTCATGTTCTCCCAGGGATGACGATGATGATATGTTCATATTCTCCCAGTGATGAAGATGATGATATGCTCATGTTCTCCCAGTGATGAAAATGATTATATGTTCATATTCTCCCAGTGATGAAGATGGTGATATATTCATATTCTCCCAGTGATGAGGATGATGATATGGTCATGTTCTTCCAGTGATGAAGATGGTGATATGTTCATGTTCTCCCAGTGATGACGATGATGATATGTTCATGTTCTCCCAGTGATGACTATGATTATATATTCATTTTTTGTCAATGATGATGATGGTGATATGTTCATGTCCTGACAATGATGAAGATGGTGATATGTTCACGTTTTCCCAGTGATGACGATGATGATCAGTTCATGTTCTACCAGTGATGAAGATGGTTATATGTTCTTGTTCGCCTAGTGATGAAGATGGAGATATTTTCATATCCTCCCAGCGATGACGATGGTAATATATTTCCGTTCTCCCAGTGATGACGATGATGATATGTTCATGTCCTCTCAGTGATGAAGATAATTTCTCAAAGTGATGACGATGATGATATATTCATGTTTTCTCTGTGATGACGATGTTGATGTGTTCTGTTCTCCCAGTGATGATGATGATGATGATGATGATGATTATGATTATGATGATGATGATGAGGATGATGAGAATGATGATGATTATGATTATGATGATGATGATGATGATGATGATGATGATGATTTTATGCTCATGATCTTCCAGAGATGATGATGATGATATGCTCATGTTCTCCCAGTGATGAAGATGGCGATATGTTCATGTTCTCCCAGTGATGAAGATTGTGATATGTTCATGTTCTCCCAATGATGACGATGATGATACCTTCTTGTTCTCCCAGTGATGAAGACGGTGATATGTTCATGTTCTCCCAGTGATGAAGATGGTGATATGTTCATGTTATGCCACTGAGGAAGATGGTGATATGTTCATGTTCTCCCACATATAACGATGATGAAATGTTCATGTTCTCTCAGTGATGACGATGATGATAAGTTCATGATCTCACAGTGATGAAGATGCTGACATGCTCCTGTTTTCCCAGTGATTAGGATGATGATGTTTTCATGATCTCCCTATGATGATGATGATATGCTCAAGTTCTTCCAGTGATGAAGATGAAGATATGCTTACGTTCTATCATTGATAAAGATGATGATAAGCTCATGTCTCCCAGTGATGAATATGATGGTATGCTCATGTTCTCCCAACGATGAAAATGATGATATGCTCATGTTCTCCTAGAGATGAAGACAATGATATCTTAATTTTCTCCCAGTGTTGAAGATTCTTATATGTTCATGTTCTCCCAGTAATGACGATGATGAAATGTTCCTGTTCTCCCAGTTTTTAAAATGATGATATGCTCATGTTCTCCCAGTGATAACAATGATATGTTCATGTTCTCCCTGTGATTATGATGATGATACGCTCATGTTCTCCAAGTGATGATATACTCATGTTTTTCGAGTGATGATGATAATATGCTAATGTTCTCCCAGTGATGAAGATAATGATGATGATGATAGGCTCATGTTCTCGCAGTGATGACGATGATCATGATGATACGTTCATGTTCTCCAACTGATGACGATGAAAATATGTTCATGTTCATCCAGTGATGACGATGATGATATGTTCATGTTCTCCCAGTGATGAAGATAGGGATGTGTTCATGTTCTCTCAGTGATGAATGTGATGATATGTTCATATTCTCCCAGTGATGAAGATGGGGATATGTTCATGTTCTCCCAATGAAGAAGAAGGTGATATGTTCACGTTCTCCTAAGGATGACGATGATGATATGTTCTCACAGTGATGATATTTTCATGTTATCCCAGTGATGAAGATGGTAATATGTTCATGTTCTCCCAGTGATGCCAATGATGATATGTTCATGTTCTCCCAGTGACGACGATGATGATATGTTCATGTTCTCCCAGTGATGAGGATGGTGATATGTTCATGTTTTCACAATTATGAAGATGGTGATGTGTTTACGTCCTCCCAGCGATGACGATGATGATATGTTCACGTTATCCAAGTGATGAAAATGGTGATATGTTCATGTTCTCCCAGTGATGGCGATGATTATATGTTCATGTTCTCTCAGTGATTAAGATTGTGATATGTTCATGTTCTCCCAGTTATAGCGATGTTGATATGTTCATGTTCTGCCAGTGATGATGATGATAATATGTTCATTTTCTCCGAGTGATGATATGCTCATTTTCTCAAAGTGATGACGATGATGATATGTTCATGTTTTCCCTGTCATGATGTTGATATAGTCATGTTTTCCCAGTGATGATCATGATGATGGTGATGATGATGATGATGATATGTTCATGTTCTCCTAGTGATGACGACGATGATGATGATGATGATAGGCTCATTTTCTCGTGTTCCCCTAGTGATGAAGATGATGATATGCTCATGTTCTCCTAATGATGACGATGATGATGATGATGATGATGATAGGCTCATTTTCTCACAGTGATGACGATGATGATGATGATATGCTCATGTTCTCCCAGCGATGACGATGATGATATGTTCATGTTTTCTCAGTGATGAAGATGGTGTTATGTTCATGTTCTCCCAGTGATAAAGATGGTGATATGTTCATATTATCCCAGTGAAGAAGATGGTGATACGTTCATATTCCCCACAGATGACGATGATGATATGTTCATGTTCTCGACGCGATGACAATGATGAAATGTTCATGATCTCCCGGTGATAAAAATGCTGATATGTTCATGTTCTCTCAATGATGACGATGATGATATTTTCATGATGTCCCTATGATGATGATGATATGCCCATGTTCCACAATGATGAAGGTGATGATATGCGCATGTTCTCCCAATGATGATGATGATGACATGCTCATGTTCTCCCTGTGGTGAAGATGTTGGTATGCTCTTGTTCTCACAGTAATGAAAATGATGATATGCTCATGTTCTCTTAGAGATGAAGACGATGATATCTTCATCTTCTACCAGCGATGACGATTCTGACAAGTTTATGTTCTCCAAGTGATGACGATGATGAAATATTCGTGTTCTTAGAGTGATGATGATGATATGCTCATGTCTCCCAGTGATAACGATGATGATATGTTCTTGTTCTCCCTGTGAAGATGATGATAAGCTCATGTTCTCCCAAGGATGAAGATGATGATATGCTCATGTTTTCCCAGGGATGAAGATGAATATATGCTAAAGGTCTCCCAGTGATGAAGACGATGATATGCTCATGCTCTCCCAGTGATTAAGATTATTATATGCTCATGTTCTCCTACTGATGACGATGGTGATGATGATGATAGGCTCATGTTCTCCCACTGATGACGATAATGATGATAATCATAAGCTCATGTTCTCCCAGCGATGAAGGTGATGATATGTTCATGTTCTCCCAGTAATGACGATGAAGTTATGTTCATGTTCTCCCAGTGACGAAGATGGTTATACGTTCAGTTTCTCCCAGTGATGACAATGACGAAATGTTCATGTTCTCCCAGGGATGAAGATGGTAATATATTCATGTTCTCCCAGGCGTCATGGTGATACTTTATTGTTCTCCCAGCGATATTTATGGTTATATGTTCATGTTCTCAAAGTGATGAAGATGGTGATGTGTTCATGTTCACCCGGTGATGGCGATGATGATGATATATTCATGTTCTCTGAGTGAAAAAATGATGATAAGTTCATGTTCTCCCAGTAATGAAGATGGTGATCTGTTCATGTTCTCCCAGTGATGAAGATGGTGATATCTTCATTTTCTACCATTGATGAAGATGTTGCTATGTTCATGTTCTCCCGGTAATGAGGCTCATGATATGTTCATGTTCTCCCAGAGACGACGATTATGATATGTTTATGTTCTCTCAGGGATGACGATTATGTTGTGTTCATGTTCCCTCAGTGATGAAAAATATATTTCATGTTCTCCCGGTGTTAACGACGATTATATGCTCATGTTCTCCCAGAGATGATGATGATAGCCTCATGTTATCCCAGTGACGATGATGAATATAAGCTCATGTTTTCCGAGTGATGAAGATGATATGTTTATGTTCTCCTAGTGAAGATGATGATGATATGCTCATGTTCTCCCAGTGATGAAAATGGTGACATGTTCATGGTCTCTCAGTGATGAAAACTATTATATGCTTATGTTCTCCCAGTGAAGATGATGGTGATATGTTCATGTTCTCCAAGTGATAATGATGATGATATGCTCATGTTTTACTAGTGATGAAGATGATGATATGGTCATGTTTTCCCAGTGAAGATGATGATGATAAGCTCATGTTCTCCCAGTGATGAAGATGGTGACATGTTCATCTTCTCGCAGTGATGAAGATGATTGCATGCTCATGTTCTCCCAGTGATGACAATGATGATATGCTCATGTTCTCTCCGTGATGACGGTGATGATGATAATATGTTCATGTTCTCCCAGTGTTGACGATGATGATGTGCTCATGTTTTCAAAGTGATGAAGATGATGACGATGATGATATGATCATGTTCTCCCAGTAATAACGAAGATGATGTGCTCATGTTCTACCAGTGAAGACGAGGATGATGATGATTACATGCTAAAGATCTCTGAGTGATTAAGATGATGATATGTTCATCTTCTCCCAGTGATGGAGATGGTGATATGTTCATGTTCTCCCAGTGATAAAGATGGTGTTATAATCATGTTCTCCCAGTGACGAAGATGATGATATGTTCATGTCCTCCCAGTGATAAAGATGGTGATATGTTCATGTTCTCCCAGTGATGAAGATGGTGATATGTTCGTGTTCACCCAGTGATGACGATGATGATATATTCATGTTCTCCCAATGATGATGATGATATGTTCATGTTCTCCCAGTGATGACGATGATTGTATGTTCATGTTCTCCCATTGAAGAAGATGGTTATATTTTCATGCTCTCCAAGCAATGACGCTGAAGATATAGTCATGTTCTCCCAGTGATGAAAATGGTGATATGGTCATATTCTCCCACTGAAGATGATGGTGACATGTGCATGTTATACCAGTGATGACAATGATGATATTTTCATGTTTTCCCAGTGATAAAGAAGGTGATAAGTTCATGTTCTCCCAGTGATGAAGATGATGATATATTCATGTTCTCAAAAGATGAAGATGATGATATATTAAGGTTCTCCCAATGATGAAGATGGTGATATGTTCATATTCTCTCAGTGATGAAGATGGAGATATGTTTATGTTCTCCTAGTGGTGACGATGATGATATTTCATGTTCTCTCGGTGATACCGATGAAGATATGTTCATGTTCTCCCAGTAATGAAGATGGTGATATTTTCATGTTCTCCAAGTGATGACGATGATGATATGTTCATATTTTCCCAGTGATTGAGATGGTAATATGTTCACGTTCTCGCAATGAAAAAGAAGCTAATATTTTCATGTTCTCCCAGTGATGACGATGATGATATTTTCATATTCTCCCAGTGATGAAGATGGTGATATGTTTATGTTCTCCCAGTGATGATGATGATGATGATGATGATGATGATGATGATATGCTCATGTTCTTCCTGAGATGATGATGACTATATGCTCATGTTCTCCCAGTGATCACGATGATGATATACGCATGTTCTCCCAGTGATAACGATGATGATATGTTCATGTTTTCCCTGTAATGATGATGATACGCTCATGTTCTCTGGGTGATGAGGATGATGATATGCTCATGTTTTCCCAGTGAAGAAGATGATTTTCTAATCATGTTCTCCCAGTGATGACAATGATGATATGCTCAGTTCTCCCAGTGATGAAGATGATGATATGCTCATGTTCTCCTAGTGATGACTATGATGATGATGATGATGATAGGCTCATGTTTTCCAAGTGATAACGATGATGATATGTTCATCTTCACACAGTGACGACAACGAAGATATGTTCATGTTCTCCCAGTACTGACGATGATGATATGATCATGTTCTCCCTATGATGAAAGAGGTTATATGTTCATGTTCTCCCAGTAATAAAGATGATTATATGTTCAGGGTCTCCCAGTGATGACGGTGATGATATGTTCATCTTCTCCCGGTGATGGAGATGGTGATATGATCATGTTCTCCCAGTGATAAAGATGGTGTTATGTTTACGTTCTCCCAGTGACGAAGATACTGATATGTTCATGTTCTCCCAGTGATAAAGATGGTGATATGTTCATGTTCTTCCAGTGATGAAGATGGTGATATGTTCATGTTCATCCAGTGATGGCGATGATCATATGTTCATGTTCTCCCATGATGGAAATGGTGATATGTTCATGTTGTCCCAGTGATGAAAATGGTTATATGTTCATGTTATCCCAGTGATGAAGATAGTGATATGTTCATGTACTCCCAGTGATAAACATGGTGTTATGTTCATGTTCTCCCAGTTATGACGATGGTATGTTTATCTTTTCCCTGTGATGACGATTCCGATATGTTCATGTTCTCCCAAAGATGATGATAATAATATGTTCATGTTCTTAAAGAGAAGAAAAGATAATATGTTCATGTTCTCCCGCTAATTAAGAAGATGATATGTTCATGTTCTCCTAGTAAAGATGATGAGGATATGCTCCTGTTCTCCCAGTGATGAACATGGTTGATATGTTCATGTTCTCAAAGTGATGAAGATGGTGTTATATTCATGTTATCTCAGTCATGAAGATGGTGATATTTTCATGATTTCCCAGTGATGACGATGATGATACGTTCATGTTCACCCGGTGATGGCGATGATGATATGTTCATGTTCTTCCAGTGATGCAAATGGTGATATATTCATGCTCTCACAGTAATGATGAAGATAATGATGATGATGATGATAGGCTCATTTTCTCCCAGTGATGACGATGATCATGATGATACGCTCATGTTCTCTCAGCGATGACGATAATGATATGTTCATGTTCTCTAACTGATGACGATGAAAATATGTTCATATTCATCCAGTGATGACGATTATGATATGTTCATGTTCTCCCAGTGATGAAGATAGGGATGTGTTCATGTTCTCTCAGTGATGAATGTGATTATATGTTCATATTCTCTCAGTGATGAAGATGGGGATATGTTCATGTTCTCCCAATGAAGAAGAGGGTGATATGTTCATGTTCTCCTAGGGATGACGATGATGATATGTTCTCACAGTGATGATATTTTCATGTTATTCCAGTGATGAAGATGGTAATATGTTCATGTTCTCCCAGTGATGCCAATGATGATATGTTCATGTTCTCCCAGTGACG
>JAUUDZ010038156.1:0-10806 GCA_032361705.1 Panulirus versicolor
CCTCCAAGTGCTGCGTGGCTGGTAGGCATTGCCAAAGTAGTCTGTGAGGGGCAGCGGCAGAGAAGGGCAGTGGGAGTCCTGGTAGAGTCTCACTTCATTGCCAGAGCGGAGGGGGAAGAGGCATTCAGGTACTTCATATGAGTGCTGCACAGCCTGTTTGGGGTGATAGATCATGGATAAGGTAAGGGTACCAGCTCGTTTATTCTTGTTTTCTCGTAACAGGTCAAAAGTCCCACTTACTCTATTCTCCGAGGTTAAGGTGTTGACGGGAAATGAGACGGAACCTATCTGCTCCGAGGAGATGAAGTCCTTATCCCGGACAGTGAAAGTGATGGAGGAGACATCATGGCATACATCTACTCGGAAGCTTTCATCCCACACTGGGCTTAGGTTATTGTCAATGACCTGTGTTGTTGCAATCTTCCACGGCTCTCCATCAATATCCTCAAGTGAAACAACAACAAATGGGTCCGACACATCCTTCTTGCTGAGGCTAAGGATAGAACTGTCTAGGTTGGGCAAGTTGTTGGCCTGCTCCAACTTCAGATCCAAACACCCATGTAGGAATGCCATGTCACCGAATGAACTCGCCGAATCACCTGTATCACCGTATTTCGAGATCTTTCTCGACACACGTTCTTTGATTTCACTTGCTTTGTTCCAGGCACGATCTCCAAATGTTACATCTGGCTGTTCTGCGCTTGGACTGAATGAAGCTGTTACTTTAAGGGTACCAGCCTGAAACCCTTTATGATTTACAAGGGCAAGCTCAGCCTTGTGTGGTGTACTGTTGTCTATAAAGGTATGCACAGGGAGAAAGCAGCTGCCAATGGTATCTGACGACAGTAAGTCCCTATCTTTTACCGTGAATCTTAGTCCTGCTATGTCCTGACTAATGTCCGCAGCTACTTTGAAATACCACTTTGGGTTCAGACAATCGTCTATGGTGAACGTTTTGCCGATTTTGACAAGGCCACCACTACCGCCTTGCACCTCGACAACACAGTATGGGTCACTTTTGTCTCCGGGGCGCAGCACGTTCTGGTCGAGGTTAGGGAGGTCGCATGCCTCCACTACCACCACCTCGAGACGACCACACAGCACCACCATGATGCCGGGGTTACGCAGACTGTGGGGTTACACATGATGATGGCTGAGGAGCAGCAGGCAAGCACCTCCTGGCAAACACACGCCACCTGCAAAATAAATCAACAGAGTCGGTCATGCGCATACAAAGTGATTCAGTCTCCCATGTTCCCTAATGCTACACTATCCTCAGACCCCATCTATGTGGCTCTTGCAGCTCCTAGCCTTCACTCCAATCAGGAACAATCAGGCAGAGTCCGGTAACATCCCTTATGGCATGACTTGTGCATACGAGCATGCAAACAGTATCCTTTAAGATCCTGTCCTAATAATTATGATACACCCACTATGCTAATCATCCTTGAATGAGGTGAGGAAACAGATTTAAGCAAACAAGTGTATATCTAAAGGTGAAATACTACGTAATTCCAGTGAAAGTGCGAACTGCAGAATCTTGTTACTGGATAAGAGGAAAGTGTAAGGGAAAGACTAGGTCAATTATGCAGTACTAGTGAAGATGCTACGTACTAATGCTTCCCTGAGCTTGCTCTACAGGATGTAGAAAACTCGAGACGATTTCACGTTGTAGATTACAACAACAACAACAACAACAACAACAACAAAAATAACAACAACAACAACAACAAAATTAGCCTCATATAACAACATGATATGACTTTTGCAAAAGATTTACACACACGACACTGTACCAGTGCACAGTACAAAGGCCATATCCTAAGAATACAGGGGAGTACAGGAACCACAATCACCCAGAAAACTACACTGGGATCCTTGGGAAATGGTACGAGGGAAAGCAAGAAAGGGGGAAAGGCAATATGAGAGCGGTGAGGGTATGGTGATACAACCGGTGGGGGATGAGAAGTTGTACATCTGTCATTAGGCAGACGCAACATTCCTGAAACATGCCACGGGAGAAGCTTCTTAGGTCGATAACCTTATCCTGAAGAAGGGGCTTTGTATGTCTCTAACTCCAGTTTCTGTTGGTCTTGCAGGAAACCGTGTGTCACGTCTTGTACGATGAGTCTTTCATGCCAAATCCTCTGTTTCAGGTCTCATATGCCCTCCACTGAGTCAGGTCTTCTCCAGTCCTCTATGCTAAATAAGTCCTCCATATCCAACCCCATGACTATTACAGTAAGTCCTCTCACTGGTTACGGTCAAGTCTTCCTTGTAAAAAGATCTCTCTGAAGCGAGCATTTTTGCTCGACCTTCAAAGCAAAATTCCCCATTGTTGAATCCATGCCAAATACCCCAATTGGGATCAAGAGTCAAGTCCACTCAGGTCAGCTCACTAGCTCGGCATGATTCGGAACAAGATTTTCAGGAATGCTGTAATTACTGTGGTCTTTTCCTCCTCTGGGTTCACTCATGGTGCTCAGGCTGCCGGCTAGATGTGCGAGGGGCAGGTTGTTAGTGTCATGTGAGGCAGAGCCTCAAATATTTATCTTTGGTAATAAGAATCATTCTCCATTGCTCGAAGAATATCCTATAAGCACACACAAATGTGTGTGATTACCTCCCCGTCTCTTTGTAAGGGCCCCCATCTCTTGTGTTGTACGAGGAGGGAGTTTTACACTCACGGGGCCCCATTTCTTGTACTGTATGGGGATAAAATTTTACACTCATGGGGCTCCATCTCTTGTACTGTATGGGGAGGGAGTTTTATACTCAGGGCTCCATCTCTTGTACTGTACGGAGAGGGAGTTTTAAGCTCATGGGGCCCCATCTCTTGAATATTCTCTTTGACGATACAATTTCTTAAATTTCTGTATGATGGCCACACGTACCATGTCCTCTTTCATTCTATTTGATCTTCATCTCTGTTGCTCTCCTCTGAACCCTCTCCATTAGCTCTAGGTGCTTCTTTAGGTGCGATGACCAAACCTGAGGAGCATTGGCGTGTTTTGTTCGTATGGGTCGACTGGAGGAATTTATAGACAGTCGATTCTTGACTCTACTTTAATTTGCTGAAAATACTATCCGGAGTGCCTGAGCGCCTCTGCCTTTGGTGCGCTGTCACCAGGTCACCTGCAATTACTGCCCCAGGAGGTCACATGCTGACCTAATCCAGGAGGTCGCCTGCATATCTTGCCAAGGAGGTCAGCTATAGGTGCACTAGGTATGGGGGCCATGTCATCTACTGTGCACTAAGCAGGGGGTCATGTTATACAGTGTGCACTAAGCAGGGGGTCATGTTATACAGTGTGCACTATGCAGGGAGCCATGTCACCCACTGTGCACTAAGCAGGGCGCCGTGTCACCCACTATGCACTAAGCAGGGGGCCAAGTCACCTACTATGCACTATGCAAGGAATCATGTCATCCACTATGCACTAGGCAGGGAGCCATACCACGCACTATGCACCAAGCAAGGAGCCACACCACCCACTATGCACTAAGCAGGGAGCCACGCCACCGACTGTACACTAGACAGGGAGCCATGCCACGCACTTTGCACTAAGCAGGGAGCCACGCCACCCACTGTACACTAGGCAGGGAGCCATGCTACGCGCTTTTCACCAAGCACACAGCCGTGCCACCCACTGTACACTAGGCAGGGAGCCATGCCACCCACTGTACACAGGCAGGCAGCCATATCACCCACTATGCACTAAGCAGGGAGCCATGCCACCCACTGTGCATTAGGCATGGGGCCATATCACCCACTATGCACTATGCAGGGAGTCATGCCACCCACTGTGCATTAGGCATGGGGCCATGTCACCCATTATGCACTAGGCAGGGAGCTATATCACCCATGTGCACTAGGCGCGGGGTAATGTCACCTAGTTTGCACTAGAAAAGGAGGCCACGCAACCCACTACGTACTAGGGATTATTCTAACAATGGTTATTAAGTTATCTGATTACAACAATTAGCACACATACGAACCACTTATCACTCATGCTCCTGTTAACTTAGTTTTCGGTCGTGCCTCATGTATACGTTGGCTGCTGGTAGACAAAGGTTTCCCACAGAAAAAAGAAAGACACAAAAAAAAAAAAACTCCCGATAATTGTGAATAAATATGAACCTTAAAATATAACGAAGGTGCAGTTACCCATCGCAATTAATTTTAATTATATGTTTATCTTCTCAGGAGAGAACAGAAAATTGACAAAGATTAATATTTATTAATCTGCTGTTTACTACAGTCTAAAAAAAAGGAAGCTAACAATATCATTTCAAATTCGCTTGAACACCTGCAATAGAAAATGTCTAATATGACGTATGCTAAACGAACTATCCACGCAGAATTGATCGTTCAAGATCATAGTATTTCGTAAATAGGATATAACTAAATACTGAAAAAACATGGTAAAAAAAAAAGATGACATTTGATTAAATAACGCAGTAAATATTTTGGAAAAAAAATGGTATTCAATTGATAATGACATGAACAAGCAGTGAATACGGATATTGAGGAATACAGAGGAATTCAAAGACCAATAGACCAATAGGTCCCCCAGAGGCTGTTTGTCACAATGGAAGATGAAAATTCGCAGATTAATGTGGTAAAAGTTGGAAGGTATGCTGATTATTCAAAGAGAAAATCCTGCAATTTGTCATTGTGATTAAGGAGGCACAAATAATGTGTGACGTTGGACCTGAGGCGAAATATCAATCGAGTCTTCTTTAAAGTTATTCATACTATTGTTTTTTATCACTTTATTTGGTAAATCATTCCAGGTGTTAACAATCCTGTTGAAGAAGATCTATTTCGCCTCATTCGATATAAAACGTTTGTCATCGAGTTTGTAGCCATTAATTACTACCAGTGAACTTAGACTAAATCAAGTTTAAAGTAAAATATCAAAAGCTTATCAAAGTGAACGATTCAGTTACTCACTTAACAAGACAAGTCTTTCCCAGTTTTCAGCTTCTGTGACTGAAGTCAAGCGACATGTAGTCGAGATACAATAGCAGTGATGATCAAGTACCTTCACTTGACACTTAAAAAGGTGGATTATTGACACATTCCACGTCTGACTCCTCGCCCTTATCTAGAAGTGGCACGTCACGCCACAACGAGGGCCACTCATTGAGCTTGAAATAATCTTCATCAAACATCCTTCGTTTTCATTGGCTATGTACATTTGCTGGCCGGATCGGCGCAATTTGCTTAGGGATAGTAAAGGATGAGAGAAGGGATGGGAGGGTGAATGTGCCCTACCCAGAAAGGAAAGGTATGTGGTGGCATGTCCTGTCCACTCAAAAAAAGGAAAAGCACCTGGAAAGTGAGGTCTGATGGGTGTCATAATGAACGATATAATCCCTGTTGTATGGTCACTGTTGCATCGGTAGGGTTGGTGAGCCTGAGCAGAAGGCGTATTGCCACAACTACTTATAATCATGAGTTTATAATTACAAATTATCATCGACATACACATACTTCCACGTTACATTATAGTCCATCCTGTATGACATCAGTATAATCATGGTAGTTTATGATTATGAGTAATCATAGTCGACATTCATATATTTACACATTACATTATGGTCCAACTTGTGTGAAAGCATTATAATCACCATACGAAACATAGCTGATGCTTTATGTGGCACACAGTATCACGACTGGGTAGAGTTGTCATTGGTGCTGAGCCCAAACACTGTTCACATATACTACACTGTAACAGAACAACAGTGTGTAGTTATGTTCTAGTTTGTAACATATCAGACACCCACGATAATGTAACAAGATATTTCAATGATATCATATTCGTAACAATGCGATTGATCATTAACCGTGGTAACTTTAACAATCACAGTCCTCTATATGCCTCAGCAAGGGAAAGACATCTTTATCATCAAGATAGTTTGAGGTGTTTCAGGTAAGAGGTACTGTGCTTCGCTACGCGTGTAATTACATTTCTTCAGCTTGATTTCGGGACCAAAACATCATGATCATGTCCTTCACTATGGAGGCGACATAGAGTATGTGTGGAGTGATTACTACCCTTTACAATGAGGGTTATATCAAGGCAGAAATTGCCAGGTGTATTGGCGTGTCCCACAATACTGTATCATTGTGGATACGTCGATATGAAGACACTGGCAGCACGGACGACCAGCGTCGTAGTGGTCGCCCTCGCTTGCACAACACCACAACAAGACCAGGTTCCCAGTACAGCACTTTAGTGGAACCATATCTATACCTCTCCGTTTATCTATCCCTGGTGTAGGCTATTGCAGCTGCAGTCCGTGACCGACCATTCATGAGTGCTTCCACTATTTGCGATGACCTTGGTTTACGACGTAGCCCTCAAAGTGACCCCAATAGACACCACAACATTGGAGGGTGAGGGGATGCATGGGCGGAGACCTGCACTGAAACCCGAGCTGACCCACATAAATAATGGAGCAGAGGTTGGCATACTCCAGCCCCGCTGGGAGTATGTAAGCCGACCAATCGGGTTGCTTATGGTAGCAGATCGTTTTCTGTGATGGGAAAACGTTCTCTACCGACGCCCCCGACAGCAGCAACGTATATTTGGCTACAACCAACCACCAGAGGTGTCTGTACCACACACGCACATCCTCTCTCTCTCTCTCTCTCTCTCTCTCTCTCTCTCTCTCTCTCTCTCTCTCTCTCTCTCTAACACCGAAATAAATTGCAACTATAATGAAAAATTATGGAACGTGTGCTTATTAAAGATGACACATCTATACTACCATCACAGTATAGTACATTGTCAGCACAGTATTATGTCTATCATTGTTATAATACGATTTACTGTGGAAGTTTGAACTGCGTTATCATAGCAGGGTTATGTATACTTCTCTCTATAAGAGTAATATTTTCTTTAATTTTGCTGCTTTACAGTTAGTTCATATTTCTACAACATTCATCTTTACTGATCAGGTTTTAGTTTAACCAAATATAGTTTGCTGCTTCATGCGTTCTTCACGAGGGGATAAAGTATGTTGAAGTGTTGGAGGAGATTATATTATCGTCTGAGAGGGCAATGCGCATCTCTGAGTCAGAGCATTTTTACTTCCTCCATCACAACAGCCACGTCCACACCTGTCGGGCTCTCAAGGCGCGGTATGAGCAACACACGAGAATCTAAACAGTGGCGCCACACCCACCCGCATCCTCTAACCCGAATGAACCTTATGGAAACATATCTGGGGCTGTCATGAATAAAGACTTCCCACACAACTGTCATCGTGGTCGCGCTACGGTCATCAGTCATGTCTTGCAGGCATGGCAACACCACCTTCGTCGCCCAGAGGAACAACAGCCGACATCAGAGTTGGCGGCATCATTCATGCCTCAACGAGTGAACAGTGTTCTGGACGCGGGAGGTGGATATACCAAACGTGAGATGCCATTACTCTTTACTACCTATTGTTGTATTACTATCTTGACATCTGATAAATATATGATTACCAAATGCTCTAAGTAGCGTATGGTATTCATTTATTTATCAGCTGGTAAGATAGTAATACAACAACAAGTAAAAGTGTTGTGCAGAGCGAGGGGACCACTACGTCGCTGGTTGTCCGTGCTACCAGTCCCCTCAATTCAGAGTTGCCAACGCAAAATGTCAGATGTTGCTAGATTCACTCCCGAAGAACTGAAAAAAAAAGTTATACTTGCTAAAATCACAGCGGAAAAATGCTCTTTGAATTATCTCCGCTCTTTGACGTTCTAAATTATTAATGACAGATACGACTGACTGTTTTAACACTAAAACACCCGCCATTATTCCAGATCTGCTAAATTCCAATGCGCAATCTTTTCGTCCTGCGTCCAGGGGTTGTGGTGGTGTATGTTAGGGTCCTGGTTACGGTTGCGATGACCCAATGATTTTCAGTATTCCTTTGGCCGTTTATGATCATAATAACAGTTTCCATTTCTAATCTTAGTCCGTACTTGATAGTTAGTAATGCATTTAAGCTTTTGATAGTCTATTTCGAAGCTTTGAATTCACTATGCTCATATGACTTAAGATGCGTTCTACAGCAGCGTTGGATTGAGGTAATGTCAGCACAGTCAAAGCCAACTCAGGAAAGTCACTGAAGGGATTTTTTCCTGTTGCATCCCTGAACGAGGCTATTTCAGCCCAGAGTTCTAGGTTGCCAGTGTTCTGTTCCCACAATACATGAAACGGAATTCCTCCACTGGAACACAGTGAGTGTAAGAGTTTCTTCGTTTTCAATAAACATCTTTGCTAATTCCAGTATTCCAGGCTTTATGGGTTGCAAAGCATTCACTTGCACTCAGTGATGACATTGTAACACTTGGACATTGTCTGGCAAACGGTAACGAAGCTGTCTAACCAACTCAACTACAACAAACTTTATGTATCTTCCTCGAACAACCTTTTCATCAGGAAACTTAACATTGTGCCATCTCCTTTTCAAACTCGTACCCCAGGTACGGATGTGGGTCTCAGTAGTTCTCTTCTGAATCTTCTTCCTTTGGCTTTTTGCCTGGGATGAAGGAGGACCTTCGAAATTATGGAATCAATAAGTTGAATAAGGTCACGTAGCAATTTGGTTGGATCCTGTATCTCCGCTTCAGAATTCTCATTTACACGCTGAACATTTCCAAGGATACGCTTCAGGAATATCAGGAAGACATAGTATTTCTTGTCACAAAACATGTCATAGAAGATCTGAGCTGTGTAACATCTTTCACCATTTCGTTGCCATTTCAAAGTGAGTCTTAAGTTCAGCTCACTGCTGCAGTATACTGATAATTGCTGATTCAGTTGATAGCCATCGAGTCTGGCTTAGCTGTATTGATTTCAATGGAGCTTGACCATCATTGATCAAACAAAAGATCTCATTGTACCTTCCTTGGCGAATGGCAGAGTTGGAGAACTATTTATAGGTCTTTCTGATCATAAAATCCAGGTTCTTAGGGAGACACTGTTGCAGCATGAGTCACAGGTAGCTGTAGAGAATGACACACTCACTTGATCAGGATCAGATGAGGAACTTCTAACTTGAGTTTAGCATACACTCCACTGTCAACACCTGTCATCACAGAAACATTGTCGGTGCCAAGTGCAACTGGGTTTTGTGACTCTAACGCATTAGTTTTCGAAGACTTCTTAATGGTATGATATATCCCATTAGCACTACAGTTATTCAGCTCAACAAAGTCCAAAAATTTCACTACCATCTTCTTACTTTCATAACAGAATCGGATCGCGACACCCAGTAGTTTCGTTACCGTAATGTCATTAGTCTCATCAATTAAGAGGCTAAACTTCTGATTTATATCGCATTTGAAGTCACTTAGAATGTGGGGCAATCCTATTTACACATAACTGCACTACACTTCGATCTTCTTAACTTGAAATTCTTGCATCCTTTACTGTCTGCAAATCGTGCTTTGCACATTTCACTGAGATGGTCAACAATACGTAATGAACAGCTGAGATGGTCAACAACACATAATGAACAGCTGAGATGGTCAACAATTCTTAATGAACAGCTGAGATGGTCAGCAACACATAATGAACAGTGTTCTGCAATGAATAGTGAGTGATACATTTCCCTCAGTCTCTCGTGTGTCATCATTCACTTTTTCAAACAGAATTGTGGTTTGTCTTTGAGTGCTGAATGGCTCTTCAGCTTTCTTGTGTTTAGCTGTGTCTTTCAATGTCACTAAGTCTGGCAGACAATGGACAATGGCAGTACTTGCAAAGGCATTTTGTGTCATCCCCCCCTCTACTCTTTTTTTTTTTTAACCACTTTTCATATATTAGGTCTTTCAACCACTCTGCTCTAATTGTTGAGTATATTTCTTATTCACTGTTGTGTTTGTTGAATATAATGTTGGTCTGCACACACACACACACACACACACACACACACACACAACTAGCAATGTCACTGTCCATCATGACCCACGGATGGTTCAGTCACCACCGAGAGGTTGACTGAACCTGAATTGAACGGGGGGGACTTGAGGAGGGGAAGCCTGCGGAATACACCCGAATTGAATTTATTCAAAACAAATCTTCGAATATGTTCATTTTGATGAAAATGAATTACGTGCAATATTTGTTTTGCTTTCCTTGTTGTGTTAATAGATTTCGATTATACTTACGAAATCACATTAACATTTTAATTAGTGCTTGAATTTCTTCATATATTGAAATACCACCAAGTTTGGTGCTTAATACGAAAGAAAAGAGGCTCCGAAAACCTCGCTAAGGCGCTAAATACGAAATAGAGGAGCTAGATCTCTATAAAAAGCGCTAGATCTAGCGCCAAAAGCGATAAGTTGGCAACTCCGGGTCACTCTTCATATCGACGTATCCACAATAGTAGTGTTGGAGGACACGCCAATACGCCTCGCCGTTTCTGCCTTGCTCAGGCCCTCATTGTAAAGGATAGTAGTAATCACTTCACGCGTAATATGTGTCGCCCCCGTTGAGAAAGACACGATCATGACCTACTAGCCCCAAAATCATCCTGAAGAAATATAATTCCACGCGTAGCGAAGCATCGAGTATATGATCTAAAACTCCTCAGACTATCTTCGCTGAAATAATCGTTCAGTATCATAATACTTCGCAAATCAGATTTTTACTAAATACTGAAAAAAGATGGTAAAAAAAAGATGACATTTGTTTAAATAACCCAGTAAATATTTTGGAAAAAAATGGTATTCAATTGATAATGACATGAACAAGCAGTGAATACGGATATTGAGGAATACAGAGGAATTCAAAG
>JAUUDZ010038167.1:0-10806 GCA_032361705.1 Panulirus versicolor
AGAGGAGGGGGTGCAAAGTGGAGGGGGCGGGGGTTGGGGGTGTTCAGGGGGTGTCGCGGGCTGTCTGCGATAAGCTGACAGATTATTCTCGCTACTCTTAAAGAAAGACTAGAACCCCCGGGTGAGTGTGTGGGCGAGAACGTAAATAAAGAATAAAAAACTGTCCTGGAGATTTTGTTCTTCCTTCTCTTTTAGTTATATGTGGGTAAAGGTAAATATCTGTGCTCCTGTCTGTTTACACCTGGAGGAACAGATGGGTGGATCGTGATGAACAAAGCCACGGACGCTGGAGGGAGTCGTGATGAATAAAGCCACGAACTCCAGGAGTCGTTGAGCACATTCGGCAGACACACACACACACACACACACACACACACTGCCCTGGTGTGTGTGTGTGTGTGTGTGTGTGTGTGTCTACCAGTGACTGTGGAGCGCTGGCAGCACACACTATCTCTCAATCTTGCTTGTACTGTGTCTACCAATGTCCTTGGATATCACACTTACCAGCGAACGGTAACGACTTAGTCTGGTGGGTTCTGTGTGTGTGTGTGTGTGTGTGTGGGTGGGTGGGAGGCATCGGCACTCGGTCATCCTTCACTCCTACAAGACGGTACGACCCTTGTACATGGCGCTGCGACCATGTGGAAAATGGTACGACCCCTTGTGCACGACGGTACGACCCTTGCACACACGTCGTTACGACCTTGTGAACGACGGCAACACTATTGTACTAAACGATCTCTGAGCGCGACGGTACGACCCCTGAGCACGACGGTGCGACCCCTGAGCACGACGGTACGACCTCTGAGCACGACGGTACGACCTCTGAGCACGACAATAAGACCTTAGAGCACGACTTTACTACTAACCCTGAGCACGACGGTAGGACCCCTGAGCACGACGGTAAGACCCCTGCGCATGACGGTACGACCCCTGCGTACGACGGTACGACCCCTGAGCACGACGGTAGCGGAGGCCAGATATGAGAAAGCCACGAACGTCAGTCTACCTCTGAGGCCACGGCCATCCGGGACTCAGGAGAGACCATCACCCACCCCCTACACCTATGTGGTCATATTCATCACTTCTCGGTCTGGAGGAGGAGAACCCACCACCACCCCGCCCTTCGTTGCGCCCTACGTCCACGCGGCCACAGTCTGGTGGTGGCGGCGGACTCTGCAAGGGCGTGGGAGGCCATTTCATCCACGGGCTCCCCTCGCGCGAGGTGTATACTTACCTGTTTTATGACAACACTCGGAGCGCCGCGTGGCCTTGAAAGCCGATTGCCTGCCTGCCTGCCTGCCTGGACGAGCTAGAGACGGTGTAGCCTCTGCTGTTCCATTGCACCAGGAACAAAACCTTTTCCACATGGAACATGGGGATGTGGGGATGGGGGGGGGGGGGTTGTCCTTCGGGTAAAATCTTCCATCTGGCCATCACCTCTCGGCCCACTTTTACCAAGGCGTGCTTGAATTTACGAAGAACAAGCCTTGCGTCGATTTCGAGGGAATATGAAGGCGGAGCAGGATTCAGAGAGGAAGGGAAGAGTTCCATGGCCAGATATGTTCCGGCTCCCTATACGAAAATGGCATCGGGGCAGAGGAGCAAATCACACCATGATTGAGGTAGAGAGATCTGGTAGAGCGAGGGACTTAGAACTCTAACTCCAGCCATGGATAACATCCGCTGTGCCATCAGCACAGCTGGAGGCAATCTCAGCCAGCGAAGTAACCCCCCACGAAAAGGAACGTCACTCAAGAAGCTGCGCACGGATGACACTTCTAACAAACACTACGTTAATACTCCACGAAGTTGCTTCAGTAAAATTCCCATCGAAAATCGTACCATTTTCCTTTTCACTATTAGGTCAACTCGGGAAATATAGTGACAATGGAATCAGACCTGTGGATGTCAGGTGGGAGGAACGTGTTGTAAGTGCAGCTAAGCAGTAACTACCAGCGTTTCTCCTTGTGTACACAAAAGCAGTATAAAGTGTAGTTCTACAAGTACAACGTTCCCAACATTCAATGTGGTCTAATCATGAGTCACGCATGGGCCCGTCCGGGTTCGAATCCTAAGCGCGGCAGTTGGCCCACAGACAACATAGCTGTTTATTCTCCACTCAGGTGTGTGGTGTGTGTGTGTGTGTGTGTGTGTGTGTGTGTGTGTGTGCGTGTGTGTATAATAGCTATTATCAAGACATTCAGCTCCTCGTGCCGTCTCAGCTACCATGAAAAAAAAAATAATTGTTGGTATTACTGTCAGCCAGTCGCCCGCAGCTGGGGTCTAGAGTGACGGGCAAATTCGACTTTTGAGGGTTTCACTCTGGCTGCCATGCGCCCACGTGACCACGAGCGGGATCCTGACCCTTTGGTAGGGTCATCAAACTCTCCTTTCGCCTCGTGCGACACGCTGGACCCTTCACCTCCAGTCATTACGCCATTCTCTTCCATTCAGCTTCGAACAATAACACGATCCCATAATCCCCCATCAAAAAAAAAGAGGAGGGATGGTGAAGGTTCGACAGTGTACTGGTCGAGTATACACACACAACTGGTCGAGTATACACACACCTGGTCGAGTATATACACACACCTGGTCGAGTATACACACACAACTGGTCGAGTATACACACAGACATACACACCGTGTACCAGACCAGCTCAACCCAGCCAGGTCATGTAGGGTAGGTCGACCTGTGGATCGCGGGTCGTCGCTGCTTGCTTGCTTGCTCGCTCCAACAGCCTCGTCGATCAACAACCCAACCCCATGCACAGACCCCCATCCCCTGGTCTCTGGGGTGTGGGTAGAAGACCCTCGAAGACCACGGCAGTAACGTCAGGTAAGTTTTAGCTGTCAAAAAGCTAAAGAGAATTTCGTGTCACCTGGTGAAGCCTTCGGGTGTTCTTCTACCCCCCATAGCAAGAGCTGAACCCAGGTTGTTGGGCTGGGTCGTTGGTCGACCACACTCCCATCCCGAGTGTGCAACTCCATGAAAATTCTTTACACTAGTTTTCAAAGCCGACACACACACACACACACACACACCATAACGAAACGATCCACGAACTACCATAACTACAACGCCTGAAACAGATGGACACCAGCCAGTTGTATGGAGGGGGGGGGGGGACTACCACAGCTGAGCCATATGAACAACCCGCCTCTCCAACGGTGGCGAGGCTGACCCTCTCCACGACCACGCTGACACCACCTGCCTGAGGTAGCCAAAACCTAGCCTTCTCCTTCGTCATGACTGCCTCCCTCAATCAGTCATTGATCGGGAAATGACTTTTCGTTACCCCAACATCGACGACGTCAACAAAGCGCACAGTGAGTCATGACCCACACTGACATTATCAACTCGGTCCCCAATTTACTCTGTGAAAATTTGATGTTTAGCCGGGCCTCACACAGTCATTAAAACCCCATACACTCGCCACAGTTTGGTAATAGGAAGACATCCTCTCCCACCATATACCTCGGCGGCTTCTTACACTTTCCCTAAGGCACCGTTGGGAGACGTAAGACCTCCGTAGGCTCAACCTTCTTCGTTGAGTTCACCGAAGCTTTAGACCCCGTCAGACAATAACACTGTTCATCAACCTTGCCGTCAAGACCTGGGTGCTGAGAAGTGTCGATTCCATGGCTCGCAGACTTCCTCAGTGAGCGTAGACAGGCTGCACGTAGTACACTACCAAGGGGCACACCTCCAGCTTCCGGTCCCTCCTCACCTGTGGCGTCCCGCAGGGCACACAGATGGGGCCCTTTGTGATTCCCTTGTCCTTGTGCGTGATGCCCTGATGGACGCAACACCTCGTTGACAGTGCATTGACGTGCCTCCCGTTGATCTCAGGGTCAACAACAGGGTCCACAGTCTCCAACACCCTCCTCGACGCCCTTTAACAGCCTCCGGAACTGGGCGACTGCCATCAACACCACCGTCAACTAAATCAATGCCTCCGTCACGCACGTCAGACTCGCCTCCGATCTCATGCCATCCTCTCTACTGGCTCGGGAGGACTCGGCCTCCTCTGGGTCAACACCGTTCAGTCCACCAAGCCTCTACGCTTTACCATGAACGACAAATACAGCAGCTGGAAGGAACATGTCAGTCCCCACTATCATTCCAGCCATCGTCTCCACATACTCTGCAGACCATGAAGGACAACCCGCACCTGGAAACTTCAATAACATCTTCACAACTCGTCATTCTTCACAACTTCACCTACGCGTCTTCCTCTTAGTCCTCCTCCTCACTACACAAGAGGAGCAACTCGGAAAGGTGCAGAAGAGGGCGTGCAGGGTGATCCTCGGGTCCCTCCTCCACCATCTGTCAAGCATCACCTGGACCTCACAAGTTACCCATACCACACTACCCTCGCCACCCGTCACCTCCCGCCATCCAGGATCCTCCTCCCCATTTCCTCCATCGCAGCTGCAGTTCACTACCACGGCGGCAACCAGCCCATCCCAGCTCATACGGACTGTCACAGGGGCAGCTCCATCCCAACCACAGTGGCCGTCATCAATATTCAGTTCACTGCCAGAGCTGGGAAAGTCTTGGGGTATCTTATACCCCCAGGAGACTAGGCCGAGCCCAGACTACTGGGTTGGGTCGTTGGTCGGCCACGGTGCTGGCAGCCCCAGCCCGCAGGAACCACGTGGTCTCCATCGCCTGGCTGGTATACTCCGTAAGTACTTGGGCAGGGCAGTAAACTGCTTCACTGGTGTTTATGGTGACTGCAGGTAAAGGTGTTGGAGAGTCTAGGGCCCCCGGGTGTTTGAGCAGTTCTCTCTATTTTGTACATATCGCACCTTTGGATTTCAAGAGGTAATATCTTACAGAGTCTTCCATGTCTGTCGTGGCAGGGAGAACTTATTTCCCACTGTAAGTTGGGGGACTAAGCCTTCTAGTATCTTCCAGGTAGAGATGATAACACTGTGTATCAAGTTTTTGTTTATTTTTTTTCCTGTTCCTGGGTAAAAAAAAAAAGTGTTATTTTCTAATTGATTATGTCTAAAAAGTATAGAAAATGGTTATTATTCCCTTGAAACTTTGCCTTTGTGATCAGGACCGTGATGTTTTGAAATTTACCTGTTTTTCAGAGTATTCCAGATAGATTCAGTCATGCGTAGCCGACAGAACTTTTTAGAAGTTTCCCGTCATATAAATAGTAGTATAAATATAAGGGCCTTAAGCTAACCAGTTCAGTTTAGATGTAGCTGCCTAAGTGGATACATATACATACATTTTTCTGAGATGGCATCCAGAGGCTGTACACATCCAGCACACGCATTCTGCTATGTCTGCCGCCAATTCCAAACAACAAGATGGGGAAAAGCACAGCGTGGGAGCATCAGCTAAGATGTGCCAGGCCTACAAGACATAGTTCGGCATGCCTGTCCCCCGTGGATCACGACAAACGCTGGACACCTCATTTCACCTGCGATCATAACAACAAAAAACAAAAAAAAACTCTGGAAAGTAAGACAGACAAATGTTGCTTCGTCTAGGTGGTGGAATTGTCATACCATTTTCTTAGAATTTCTAAAATTCAATAATTTTTCATATATGTATATCATATATGGAATATGTTGAGAGAATCTCTTACACATTCATACACAAATATATGATTTTCTTTTTCATAAATCACAATTCTACACTGTTCTTTAGCAGCATGGTAAACAGACGACGGGAAAAAGAGAGCCATGTGATGTTCGCTCTCCCAAGAATTTGGCAGGAACCCGCTGACCACTCAAGCAATCGCTACTCCTGTATGATGTTGGACCCTTCCAAACGCCGGACTGGCAAGAATTTTTGCATCTGCTATCACGTACACGGACCTTCACTGTACATAGAATTAAACCTTATGAAACAATTCATCACAGCTCTAGATAAGGATCTTGCGGCCCTCCAAGTACCTGCGAGACTTCTTCTCTCAGCTGTCCGAGGCTATGGTCAAAGCTGGTGTCTTGGTCGCACCACAGATAAAGAAGATCCTGGGGTGTAAGGAACTGCTTCCAAAGAAGCTCACTAGGAAGGAGGAAGCAACAAGCTTGGCACAGCTTTGTCGCAGTGGTTTGGGGCTTCTTTAAGCAATTACATGGCCCAAAAACTATATGGAGCTGGTTGAGACTATGGTGAAGAACTACGGCTAAAATTTAGAAAGAAAAAATGAATTATGAAAAGGCTTTGGACGAGAATGATCGAGTTATGTTGCGAAGAAATGTGCCCTGAGGATTTTGAGTTTGGCTGTGTTGATATGTTGCGTCTGTGGTTCTCCATTTTCTGTGGCCTGCTGCTCAGTCTCCATTTTCTGTGGTCTGCTGCTCTGTTAAGTTTTTGCCTTTGCAAGCGATGATGACCAAGAGGGTCAAGCTTAGTTCAGCTTGGGGCAAATCCATGGTCTATGGTCTATGGAGTATATTACAAGTATCCTTATTCTGTTTATATCTAGCGTTAGTTAATGTTCTATAAGGCATTCCATCTGTTCACCTTCTTGTGTGATGATGTTTGTGCGCGCGTCGTATGTACGATGGCCAGAATATCTGGTGTTTTGGTCAAGTGGGAGTAATTGGCCACACGTGTATACAAGGTGACCGGAGGGCACGGGTCGCATTCCTGTCTGTCTTGGGTCAAAAGGAGTGACCGAGCTCGATCATGATGGCGAGAGGGTCGACAGGTCCGTGTTTTCGCGCTGGGTGTTGGACCTTTTGTGAACTGTGTACACCTGATGAGGCGGGCGTCTTCCGTGAAACGGTCTAGTGTTGTGTAGTTTCAATAAACAAATGTGTAATGCACCGAAACCACAGCTCCCTTTCCACATCCACGTCCCAAAAAACTTTCCATAGTTTACCCCAGACGCTTCACATGCCCTGGTTCAATCCACTGACAGCACGTCAGCCTCAGTATACCACATCGTTCCAATTCAGTCTATTCCTTGAACGCCTTCCACCCTCCTGTATGTTCAGGCCCCGATAACTCAAAATCTTTTTTACTCCATCCTTCCACCTCAAAGTTGGTCTCCTTGTTCCCGCCACCTATGACGCATATATCCTCCTTGTCAACCTTTCATCACTCTTTTTCTCCATTTGTCCAAGACATTTCAACACACCCTCTTCTGCTCTCTCAACCACAATCAATTTTACTACCACACATGTCTCTTACCTATATTACTTACTCGATCAAACCACCTCACACCACATATTGTCTTCATATATTCAATTTCCAACATATCCACCCTCCTCCGTACAAACCTATCTATAGCCCATGCCTCGCAACTATAAAGTGTTGCTGGAACTACTATATCTTCAAACATACCCATTTTCGCTCCCCGAGATAATGTTCTCTCTTTCCACACTTTCTTCATCGTTCCCAGAAATTTCTCCCCCTTCCCAACTCTATGACTCACTTCCACTTCTATAGTTCCATTCGTTGCTAGGTCCACTCCCAGATATCTAAACGCTTCACTTCCTCCAATTTTTCTTCATTCAAACTCACGCCTCAACTAACTTGTTTCTTAACCCTGCTGAACCAAATAACTTTGCTCTTATTCACATTCACTCTCAACTCTCTCCATTTACACACTTCTCTCAACTCAGTCACCAACTTCTGCAGGCTATCACTCGAATCATCCACCAGTACTGCATCATCAGCGAACAACAACTGACTCACTTCCTAGGCCGTCTCTTCCCCAACAGACTGCATTCTTGCCCCTCTCTCCAAAACTCTTGCATTTACATCCCTAACCATAAAGAAATCAAACAACTATGGAGACATCACACACCCTTGCCGTAGACCAATCTTCACTAGGAACCAATCACTTTCCTCTCTTCCTATTCGTACATATGCCTTACATCCTTGATAAAAACTTCCTACTACTTCTAGCAACTTACCTCCCACACCATATACTCTTAAGACCTTCCACAAAGATTCTCTATTCACCCTGTCATATGCCTTCTCCAGAGCCATAAATGCCACATGCAAATATTCATTTACCTGCTTCAAAGTCTGTTTTTATTGAATTGAATTGTCTATGAAAGACTATTTCAATTTAATGAAGAGTATTTATTTCAGAAATTTGGTATGGCAGTGGATAAACTTCTTTCACCAGTGTTAAGTAATCTTTGCATGGAATTCTTTGAAACAAAAGTAATAAAGATTCTCTTACCCTCTGATGCAGTTTGGTTTAGGTATGTAAATGATCTTTGTGTTTGGCCAACAAATGAAAATTTACAAACATTTCTCCCTTTACTTAACAATTTAGTACGTTTCATCAACTTTACTGAAAAAATTGAAAATAATGGTATGTTACCATTTTTAGATTGCACGATCCATAGGGATGGAAACAAGCTGAAGTTTAGCATACAGAGAAAATCTACCAATGTATGCTCATATATCCATTATTACTCATCTCAACATGACAGAGTTAAATTATCATCATTTCAATCTATGTTTCTTAGGGCATTACGTATTTGCAGTCCAGAGATTATTGATGATGAGTTTGAAAAGATAATTTCTATTGGATCTAAGTTAAAGTATCCAAGATCTTTCATTGATAGATCCCTTACGTTGGCAAAGAAATCATTATATAGAGTTGAACCCAAACCTCCCCTTGATACCTAGAACCTCTTACTTCTCCCTTTTAATGATAACTTTACTCTCCATGATACCTAAATCCTTTAGTGTAAATGTTGCCTTCAGCAACAACAATACTATAAAGAATATCTTAATCAGGAACTCATCAGGAAATTCTGCGGGATGCATCTATAAAGTACCATGTAGAAATTGATAAGTTTTATGTTGGGCAGACTGATAAGGATCTTTCTGTTAGACTTAAGGAACAGAAATACGGTATAATAACAGGACAAGAATGAAATGCCTTGCTTAATTATGTTTAAAATCATGCTCATTGTATTGAGAGGAGTAATGCCATCTCAGTTATTAACCTTAACTCCTGTACCACAAGAAATATCATCGAATCTTCTATCATCAAATACACAAAGAATTATAACATTAATATCAGTGAAGGTCTACCCAAATTGGATGGCTTTATTGTTGATAGAAATGGTAAACAGTTTTTCTTTCTTGTCCACATCATAAATTTATGGTACGTATGTTGCACCCGACCTCCATTTGATCGGCACTTGTTTCCTAAATGAAATCCTGGCTACGACTCCCCATCTTTTATCAACTGGCTGTTACATTTCTTTCTTGTATCTCTCCTGATGATGTGAGTATTACACGAAAGTGCATTTGGGAACTTACCGTATTTCATTTCTCCGTAGACTCATAGGAATATGCTTGATCACGCGCTCAAATTGTGATCCTTTCCAATATACATATATATAATTCTCGCCAACACAAGGCACCATCGAGTTCTCACCAGAGGATGATGCTACTTATTCTCACCAACGATCGGCATTATCCAGTCCATTCATAAAAGTTCCATATAGTTTCGTCACCAAATGTCACCGAGAGATAACACCACAGCACCGCACGAACAAGTAACATGACGTAGTGTCATCAACATATACCACCATTCAGTTGCCATATATACCCACAAACTATTTAGCTTACCCTCACCCATCTCTCCCCTCCTCCAGTTATTTACCCACGCCCCTTCCCTTCCCTCCTCCAGTTATTTACCCTCGCCCCTTCTCTCCCCTCCCAGTTATTAACCTCGCCCCTTCCCTCCTGCCAGTTATCACGTCCTCTGCTAACCCAGTCTCCAATACCCAGTCTGAGTAAGTCCAGCCAGGGATTATGGCTCGTGTTATTACCTGCCTCCCAGACCAGCCTCCCCAACTTACACTCTTAGAATTATACAGTAATTTGCAGTAAACTTTGAGATTACTTTCATGGCTTCTTTTTAAACACTTAATTGCTACAGTTATCTAAAGCTATGAGTCTTAGAATATGTTAGTTATAATAATGAGATTCAGAAAATTAGAGTGCCCATAGCTATCACAGGTACAAATATCTTTACTGTATTTTACGTCGTTTGACACCATTCCCCTGTTGTCGCGACGCATTCAATCTGATATTCATTTACTCATAGTACAAGAAAGCCCAGAGGCATTATCTTCCTGTTAATTTTAAACAAGCAACAGCAACACAGAAAGCCAAATTTAATGCTGTGTCCAGGCAAGCACAACAGCGTCTTATGTTCAAGTGCCTCAAGACACACTTACCTCCAAGACTCTACACTATCTTACAAATAGCAAACTATAATAGACCTCCCGCTTTACTAGAATAGGTTTATGAGTGTTGCTGATAGCTTTTTCGATTAAACCAGTTGATAAGTCACATTATGATTAAACCAGGTACTGGATAAGTGGGTTACCTAATTCTTACGTACCTCATTATTTTGTTACCAAGTTAACCGGCGATCTCATAGATCATCAGTCTAACTATAAGTTGAATTTTGACGTATCTTTGATGGAGGCAGAGGTGCTTCATAGGGTGTGGGAGGGCGTGAAACTACTGGGAGCGATGAAGAATGTGTGGAAAGAGAGAACGTTATCTTGGAGAGCAAAAATGGGTATGTTTGAAGGATTAGTACTTCCGACATTATCATATAGTTGCGAGGCATGGGCTATAGATAGGGTTGTACGGAGGAGCGTGGATGTGTTGGAAATGAAATGTTTGAAGACATGTGGTGTGAGGTGGCTTGATAGAGTAAGTAATGAGAGGGTAAGAGAGATGTGTGGTAATAAAAAGGGTGTGATTGAGAAAGCTACGAGAGTATTGAAATGGTTTGGTTACATGGAGAGAATGGATGAGGAAAGGTCAACAAAGAG
>JAUUDZ010038177.1:0-10806 GCA_032361705.1 Panulirus versicolor
ATAAACAGGATCCAAATATAAATGGTTGTGCCATGACTAAGATATGGTGAAATTTCTAACTTTAAGTTTACAATGATCGTTCCTGTTGCTTCGTTTACGGGAATCCCATTGGAGACTGTCATTTCGTGGGTAAGAAAATTACTTCATGGGGAGAATAAATAAATTCGACTTACAATTTTTTTCCACGACTGAGGGAAATATTACTGTTAATTTTAGTCCCTCTAATCACCATGACAGTCATATATCACGGTATTCCCTTGCCTAAATGAGGTAAGGGCAGCAGTGTCCGAGAATTTGAACCTCATTAGCATGAGACGCCTGATATGTCAAGGTGAGCAACAAACAGACGACATTAAGGCACTGAACAATCATGTCACTCTTAACCCTTTATCTATTTTTTCTTGCGTATGTCTCAGTTAAAAATACACATGCCACCTTTTGCTTACATGAAATGATCATCATGACGCTGTGCTTACCTGATAGATGACATGACTGTTCGTTATCTTCCCCATCTCGTCTCCCAGCAGCTTTCTGTCCCGCGCTTCTTGTGCTACCTTCGTGGTGGATGTCTTCTTCTATACTACTTCTACTGTCGTTCCTCTGGCTTTCGGGATG
The DNA here is from genome assembly GCA_032361705.1 of Panulirus versicolor. Classification (NCBI taxonomy): domain Eukaryota; kingdom Metazoa; phylum Arthropoda; class Malacostraca; order Decapoda; family Palinuridae; genus Panulirus; species Panulirus versicolor. The sequence goes on from JAUUDZ010038177.1 coordinate 616, forward strand.
ACCAAGATCACCCTCTGGCAGCCGACTGGGCAAGACAGTGAAGAGTGTCTGCGAGATCCTATGCACGTCCGTCCACCTTCTGGTGGTGTGAGCTTGCGTTTCCCTCCACCAGGCTTCACCGTCACCAGACCTGGCGTCATCATGTAATGACGAAAACTAAACACCTTCACTGAAAGTAGATACCTTATATCTTGCTGGCTGATTTTCAGATAGGACAAAGTCGCACAAACCGAACAATTTGTTGGTCTGTTGTATCTGATGAAAATCCTTATCTTGTTTAGCGACGTTTCACCCGTACTTCCGTAGCCATGAATATGTAATCTGGACAGACTAATAGTGTTGAATTTATATGGGCTTTTAATTGTTTGTATTGTTAAATCTACATTTTCCTGGAAGCTTCCAGGTAACTGACAGTTCATTGGAAAAAGTACTGGCTTACTGTGATGGTACCAGGTTCAAATCTTCCGCACCTATAGGTAAATATTTTCCATACACACACACACACACACACAGAATGTTTGCAATGTATCTCCCTAAGGACGACAAACCAGACTATATATACATTGAAACAGACCTCATCTTCTGGGGCACAATCCCTCTCATAATTCTATAATACCACCAACGCGTCTCCCATCGGTGTTGCAAGATGTTCTTCATCCACAGAACGTCCCCTTAAGTCCAATAAATCATAGTGATTGGATAGATAGCAGCTACCATCTACCAGGTAGCTCACAAATGCTGGATAATTGGCCCTGACAACCTAGTCCTCCTCCTGCAGCCTTTACACTGTCTTCATCACTGAGGTAATTATCCTGGTAACGTATGGGACTTCTCTCTACCTTCAGTGCTTGCAAAGCAAACCACAAAAGCGACAGCCGAGACTGCTTGCATTTCCACCTACTCGTCCAGGACGATACAAGGTCTCAGAATCGGTCATGCTGGTCCAGGACCAGGGACTCAGCCGTCATCCCTCAGAAGCAGCTCTTCAGCCACAAAGGGAGAGGTCCCCATTGCAGAGGCGGACGTCAGAAAAGCTTCGGATGGAGGACCAGGATTTGTACTTCATCGTCCAGCACCTAAAGGAGATCTCAACATGATCTACTGGGGGCTCAACAGAACATTTTGCTGTTGAGTGAAGACATCTTGCGGCATCTGTAAAAGACGGTTGCACGTTGTCATAAAGTACTGGCAGACAGCAGAGATGGGGCATGAACTAGAAGGCATACGTCAAAACCTCGGGGATTAATACCAATCGTAGGACATAAGTGCTAAGAAAGTTGAAACATATGATGTAAAACTTGGGAGTGCCAAGAATCGAGACCCGTCGTTTTCACATTTCTTTTTAATCATGCAGTTATAAGAGTCCACAGTGCTTCATCAATTAACATATTACTTTAATTCCTTTATTTTACTATATATTCCTTATATAGATCTCAGTAGAGACTATGCATGTCACCTTATTCATTTTTTTACATGAAATCCTTGGTCTCTCCTAAGCACGTGACTATGAATATAGCTCAAAACTACCGGGTGACAGATTCAAATATACGAAAAGACTCTGTTTGTCTCTGGTCCAACATTAAATCTATTATATTTTTTGCCCAAAATAATCTGTTCTGGCGGTCTTATGGCGTCAGCTGTGAGAGGCTCGCGCTCTCTTGCCGTCAGGAGCTAAATTCAAAACGTAAACATGGCGGCCCATTGACCCACACAGTGAGGAAAACTTTACTTCGTATATACCGTGGATATGAGTTTTTATTACAGTGTTATCAAAAGTATAAGATATTTGTCATTAATGTACTTCATGACTAGCAAAAGTGTGTAAAAGACAGTATAGAATGTAAACTAGCGGAGATAGTCCATTTGAGCAAATTTTATTAAAAAAAAGAATGTATAATCTCATATACTGGAATACAGACATGCAGAACAGGTAATACATTAGATACTGAAGGGGAAATTTAGATGCATAAGTCTCCTTTTGGTATAATATGACGTCCTTGGAAATGTAACCTTAGGCTGGGTTTGATTTATGCTTGAGCTCTTGGATTTACTTACATGTATAATATTACTTACATGTATAATATTATGTTAATTCTACGTATCTTTTTTCAAACCTTTCCATCATATGGAGAGTTGATATCAATTTAGCGACGCACAAGATATAAATGAAATGTTGGTATCATTGATGGGTGTCTCTGGAATTGGTACCCATCTCTTATTTCCCCAAGCTCTGGAGCCATTAGAGCTAAGCTCACACAGTATTTCTTGATGCACATTTAGGTTAGTTCCTTATACTTGATCTAAGGGACTAAGCAAATATTTAATCTAGGATCTAACATAACCAAAAGGCCTAGCCTAATCTAGGAAATAAGGACGTACCCCTGGAACCTAAACTAATCAGAAGATTCATTGTAGACTCTGACACAAAATGTTCATCTTCATACTCGTGTGAGCTTGATTCTACCATTATTTGGAGCTTGGGAGAAATCGGGGACTCGTACTGGTTCCAGAGAGATAAATTTTTGAAAGAGTGGTACACTATCTACATTATATGAACTTGTAATTTATCCATATTGAACAAGATGTCAGTTATTAACTTTTATGTCATTTTCATACTATTTATGGAGAGGACAACTGCCTGTAGCAATAGTTTGTTTTACGTAGTATTGGATATTACATTAACCTGTCTGACAACAGTGTATTGTTTTGTAATGCAACAAAATTCTGGCTTATTGGTTGAGAACATTGAAACTTATAATTTTCTATGTGAATTGTGAAAATATTTATTACTTTACATGAAATATTTGCCATGTTATATGATTTTTTTCATGCTTGACTTGATGAAATGATTATCTACTAAATCATAAAGTTTTAGGTAAGTGTTCCAGTCTTGCTTTGGGGATGCATTCATTCTCTTATTCTTGTTTTTCTTTGATTCTACAGATTTGGATTTTAGATGGAGTTTAAACTTGTAGAAAGTCTCCAATATGGAGTTGACAATGGCAGTATTGGAAATGAAGCTACAGATAGTGCAAATGGGCCATGCACTTCTACCCCTCATCTCACACGTCGACCCCTGCAGCAACTAAATGTTCCCACTTCAGCTTCACCCCGTACTCAGTCTTCAGTTACACCTTATAGGTGAGCTTTTTTTTTTATGATCTATTTGATTTCTTGTACAGTAACAGTGTACATGAGAGGGATTATAAATATTTAACCAGAAATTTAAAACCCATCATTAGATCAGTTATACATTAGCAAATGAAAAATTTTGTGTTAAAGTAGTTGAGTTTTGTTTGCAGTCCTCCTTCACTGATCCAATCATGGCGAGTCTGATGATGCACTGTTCCATTGTACTCTTCAGATGTTGAACAATGACAATTAAGTCAAAATGTCCAGTCACTAACCAGAATACTCCCATGTTTATTTAAGCAATGATATTGTATTCTTTTTTATCAAGAGTGGTGCTTAAAAAAAAAGTAAATCCATCTGGCTAGAACTATAGTTGGCTTTATTTCATAGATTATTGTTTAGCTTTTGATACTTGTTTTCTGAAGATTGTTTTTGCAATGTATTGCAACTCTTTGGTAATGTGTCTTTAATGAGCGCTTTTCATTTTTGAGTTGTTTGTGCAGCTTGAAATGCATCTTGTTTTCATGGAAGGGTGACATATTCCAGGTACCACAAGTGTCAGGTCATCCCAGAAGAAGTGGAAGACCAGGAGAATGTTGACCCAAAAATCAAGAAAGACGTGAACAAAGCTTCAAACCAAAGTATCAAGTAGGTGGTGTTTGTTGTTTATTTATATGTGTATGTTAATGTGAAATTGACAAAGGATTTTATGATCTCATGGAAGTGAGTGTGAAGAAAATGGAGTGAAGAACAATTTTTGTGTGAGATGGATGTCTCAGTGAAGATATCTGCAGGAATGTACCAAGATCATTGTGTGTGAGGAGGGTTCATCATGCCATTTGTGTATATGAAAGGCTGTATTTGGAATGGTTATTTAGGAGTTGAATACCAAAGAAAAATAAAATCATAAATCATCAGGTCTTTGGATTTAGCTTTCCTCTTTAGGAAACATATTCACTTGACTTTTTGAAATAGCTTTAAGCTTATTTGCAAGTAAAGGTTCAAGTATTGTCTTTTGCATCAGTGGATCTCAGACTGGATCCCCAGAAATACTTTAAAGTTGGGCATCATTTTATGAAGTTGCATGCTTCCCGTTTAGTGTACTATAAACAAGATGTTTCATTTAGTCTGTTTCTCAAAGCTTTTGTCATGCATAGATCTCAGTCCTTTGTAAGTTTTCCCAGGTAAACCCCCCTATCCAGATTTTACTTATTTAAATGATGATATGATAGTATTTCAAAATTTACTTTTATATCTGTTTATCTACACCAATTTTGACATGCTGAATAAATTCCAGGGAGTCTCAAAAAGTAAGCATTTTTTTTAATAAATTCTGTAGTTTTGAGGTAATGTTACTTGCACCCAGTTTATTCCTTTTATTTTTTCACAATGGGACTGAATAGTGGTATGGAGACACCTTAATATGATTGAAAAGAAACCCTCATTCTTCCATATACTTGACAAAAATCAATTTCTCAGAGCCATACTTTCAAATGTCCCTTTATCTTTCATATGAACATGAAACAGTATTGCCTGCATGCATGGATATTTTGTCAACATGGGCGAAGGTAGGGTTCACATACTTTTTCAAGGATATCTTATTCTAGATATAGGAGGAAATAAAAGCTAACTAGCCCCCAGTGGTAGATTTTAGAGCATTTCTGGGAAGTATCATTTTTTCAAAGCAGAGAGCAGTTGTTTGCTTGCCATTTAGTGGGGTTTCATTAGGGGCCAGAAAGAGATTTGATTTATGATTGTTGTCATTGTTTGGTTTAGTTATTGTTTGTTCTACTATGTTTTCAGGTCTCGAGGACTTTCTTCTGATGAGACTTCAAATGATGAATCTTCACCTTTTGCTTACCCTCTGATATGGGAATCTCATCATATAGCATCTTCATCTTCATCTTCAACTCACAGTCCATCTTGTCATGTAAAACTTTCACCAGTAGGTGATGGCAGTTGTTATGAGAGTCCAAAGAATCATGTGAATGATATTGGAAGAACATATATTGGTGGTAGTGGCAGTCATGAATGGAAGGTTGGCAAGAGATTGCACAGTACTAGAGACAGCAGTCATGAAGATCATGGTTTAGAGAGAAATTTAGATAAAGAAACCACAACTGAAAAAAACAGAAATAAATGTGGATCTAGTCACGGAGAGAGTTCATGCAGCAAAAGTCATAGTCACAAAGGCCCAGCAGTCACCCCATCCAAGTCTACATTAACACCCTCTCCATCTGATGAACCAGTATTCCGTACACCTTCAGAGAGATTTTCAAGGTAAGATACTATATTGGAAGAACTGCTGGAAAATTTAGTTCTTTTTAGTTACATACCATTGAAAGTACAATTTTTCTCTTATATCACAATGGCTAGCACTGTTTTGTTTGTTTTGCATACATGGTTATGAGGTGTAAGGATGCCTATAAAATAATAGCAATTAGCAAACTGTATATTCCCAGTGGTTAAGATTTTTTGATTGTCATAGATGTGATAGTTTTATGATTTTCTCTTTGGAATTTTTTTTAAGAATTGTGCATATCATAGGTGTGTATTACATGCATTAATTTTTCAGTAGCAAGTGTGGTGATAATCGAGCTCAGACTCCACAACATCGTCGAGTCAACCACCACCATAACATAAATCCTTTTGAAGTTGGAGCAGAGTGCCTACAACTTCCAGCTGTTAGTCCTTCTCTTTTCCGTCAGGTTGTATCACCAAGTCAAAAAGTAGATAGCAAATTTCGTTGGTCAATAGATCAACTGGCTGTGCTAAATCCAGCAAATATTGAAACTTCCCCTTTTAACCAGGGAGATGTCTTGACTGACCCAGATTATGAACGCCAAGCTCAAGATGCCATAGACAAGTGAGTTTGTTTATTGTATGTAGTTTAATAGTTAGAATCATATAGATGATAAGGCTTTTGCAATAATGAAAGTTTGGTGAGATATGACTTTGGGAGAAATTTTTGTATATCCATTAACTTCTCAAATTTGTATTTTCAGGTTCTTCACCCACCAATCAGTAGTACCAAGCCCTTGGACTGGGAGTAACAAGGCAGTCAACCTTTTACAAACAGCCTGTACTCCAATTCAGCCTACCCCGAGTCATCCCACTCCTCACACAAACACTGGTCAGTGTTGTTACTATCTTACATTTTGAATTTAGGACCATGTGTAAACAAAGACAGTAGAACGGTAGTGCATGATACCATTAAAACGTTAAGGTAATCATTTATTTGATACTGCATTAACCTTCCTCCTTATATAACTTTTTTGAATATCATTTAAAGTTGCTCATTTCTTCACATTTCTTGTGTTATTCTTCTAAACTTTCCTCACAATCTGATGCATATGATAAGTGTTCCTCCTCCTCACTTAGGTTATCCAACAGTCTACATATTTTACATGGGGTGACCATGTACGAATGACCTGCTGGTTGACTGCTATGATTGTAGGGGTACTCAGGAGAGCAAAAGAAAATTTTTTGAGGCTGGATGATAATGTAAAATACCTTTATAGCTAATCACTGCTTTATGTTAGAGATATATTCCTGGAAAACTCAGTTTAATTACCTTCTAGTCGTACCCATTGTACCACTGGCTTCAGTGTCATAAAAGGGGATTACATTCATGTGAGAGACCTCTCAACTTAATTGTCTCAAATAATGTATAGAATGCCAAGAAACATACAGTATAGCATATACATATATATATTTAATCCTCGTGGATAGGGTAGAAAGAATACTACCCGCTTATTCCCTGCGTGTTGTGGAAGGCAATTAAGGGGTAGAAGTGAGTGGCTGGAATTCTTCCTTTCTTGCATTAATTTCCAAAAGAAGGAACAGAGCAAGGAGGCAAGTGAGGTATTTTCCCTCTAAGACTCAGTCATTTGTTCTTTTCATTACCTTTCTCATGCAGAAAATAGCGAGCATTAGAATAAAGCTTCAAAGATAGTAACCTTCAAGATGACTGTGTCACTGTCAGCAGATGGAAAAGAGTACAAACTCGCTGTGGAATGCATTCTTTGAGGATGCAGGAGCCCCATAAAAGGGGTCCCTGGGTTATATTATAAATAAATGAGATTAAGATTCATAGGCAGTAGCTGATAAGGGAGGTATGTTACTGATACTACCATCCTGGGTTTCGGGAGGATTAGTGACGGCTACTTAGTGGTTGTCAAGTTGCATTCCTCTGACCTAGGTAGCTGTCTTTTCTTTCTGCCTCACCAACACATAGCCTGCTAATATTTTGTTCAGAAACATACAATCTGTCCTTGTCACTCATAACACTTGACAGCACTTGAGTTACAAAACTCATTCTTTGTAACTCTAGATGTTCGTGCAGTGACCACTTTGCACTAGCCCTGCCTTTTTGCTAGTTAAGAGCAGTAGATAGAAGTAGTAGGTGAGAATATTTGGTAGAAGTGGTATGGATGAACACTAGGTGGGAGCATTAGTGGTAGGTTAGAACAGTATGCGGAAACATTAGGTAGTAGTAGTTGGTAGGGACTTTGATTATGGGCCCCTGGAACACTGCCTTCTGCCAATGGCCTGTTAATGGTGAGGCACTGAAGTCTAAGAAGTGGCACTGGAGTTCACTGGGTTACAAAGACTTCTTTGCTGTGGCCACCCCCTTGAGGAAGTCTTTGGAGTGAACAGGCATCAGAGATGTAGATAGATAGATAAAAAATATATATGAGAGTATTGTTCCTTGATTATAGTCATGTTTTGGATACGGTTCAGCCACACACTAATGAAGAAATTGATGAATGTAAATGTAATCTTATAGACTGATGTTTACTTGAGAAACAGCAGTGTTTTTTGTTTCCTGTCAAGATGATTATGACATAGGTAACAACTAATTCATACATTTAATGATAACTAATGTTGTCTTCCTGTTGCAAGTACAGCACAAGAGCACAGTTATTCTGTTTGTTTACTCCTCGACTGATTTTTTTTCATTGATTTTCTCGTGTAGATTAAAATATATGGAATTATGACATCATCTTAAATATTCATAATTTCTTTTTTTTTTTCATACTATTAGCCATTTTCCGCACTAGCAAGGTTGCGTTAAAAACAGAGGACTGAGCCTTAGAGGGAATATACTCACTTGGCCCCCTTCTCTGTTCCTTCTTTTGGAAGAATAAAAACTGAAGGGGAGGATTTCCAGTCCCCCGAGCTCCCTCCCCTTTTAGTCACCTTCTACGACACGCAGGGAATACGTGGGAAGTATTCTTTCTCCCCTAATAATAATAATAATATTGTCACTTTCGAAAAGACTTACCATGATGTATTAATCTTTTTAATCAACTGATGATTAATAATGCTGTGGCTGGTGGTCTGTTCTAGACCTCTGTAACTCTACGGTCCCCTTTACTCTAATTTCATAATATCTATTCATCGTCACAATCACCTTGGCTTACGGGAAGATATTATCATGGGCCAGGTTGTAGGAATGATCCAGCATTTTGAGAACTGTCGTTTGATATCACCCCCCCCCTCCCGGTGTCGGCCACCTTCGTAAAAGGATATGATGTTCAACATAATTTTGTGAGTCCCATTTCATAAGGTTCATTTCTGAGGGACTTGGTTTTTGCTGTTCCTACTTGTATTCGTTCTAACGTTCAGTGGACCAGATCGAGGAACGGTCTATGAATGGTGCTCTTACTACGGCACCGCAAAGAAAATGAATTGTGTGGTTTTCGTTCCGCAGTTATCAAACTGTTAATTAGGAACGCTAAGTTTGCTTTATCTTTTGCTACTAAGAAATGCTAAGTGTACTATAACTATAATTCTAAGGTCTTAGTGTTGTACTTCTGACAGCAGCTTACCAAAGGCAAGTGTGAGGGATGAGGAAGAAGTATGAAGGCACTTAGAAGAATGGGGGACGAGGGCGAAGAGTGAGTGGAGGTAAGGAGAAGTGAGGGATGAGGGGAAATGTATAAGGGGTATTAGAGGAGTTAGTGTGAAGTACGAGGGATGAGGGAAAAGTATTACGAGGTTAGGGTAGAGGGGGAAGGTACGAACATGGTGAAGGAGAGAGTATGAGGAATAAATGAGAAGTATGAGGGAGTGAGGAAAAGGCATGAGGGGTTAGACATGAGTGTTTGGTGGTTTATGAAGGGGAATGGCCCCAGGGCAAGAGAGAGAGAGAGAGAGAGAGAGAGAGAGAGAGAGAGAGAGAGAGGTGAGGGAGAGTACTGGAGTAATGAGGGATGTCAAGTGGCAAACCTCCCACCTCACAAAATGGAGGCGCCGATCAACAGCCTCGCCCCAGCATGACCTCCTCGTCCGCTGTTTACGTCCTTATTGATCACACTCCCATGTGGGGAGGGGGTGGGGGGAGGCGTGACGTCACCCGGGATGTCAAGGCCACTTCCGGATTTTCCCTCCTTTACCACGACATCCTCGTACTGTTGGAGGATGTCAGCCTGGACGTCATCTCCCCGTGCTGCTGGATGATGTCAGCCCTGACGTCATCACGTCATGCAACTGGAGGATGTCAGCCTGGACGTCATCATCTCGTGCTGCAGTAGGATGTCAGAATGACGTCATCTGCTGCTGCTGGAGGATGTCAGCCTTGACGTCATCATCTCGAGCTGCTGGAGGATGTCAGAATGACGTCATCCTCTCGTGCTGCTGGAGGATGTCAGAATGACGTCATCATCTCGTGCTGCTGGAGGATGTCAGCCCTGACGTCATCATCTCGTGCTGCTGGAGGATGTCAGCCTTGACGTCATCATCTCGTGCTGCTGTAGGATGTCAGCCCTGACGTCATCCCCTCCTGTGAGACGTGTGAAGACCCCTGGTGGAGGCGTGATGGTCAGTGCTGGTAACCGACGTGGTCTCTGGAGTGGTCTGTTGGACGTCTTGATGTCACAGACCGCTGCAGGCGGAGTGTCATGGCCGGGCCACACTCTACGGCCAGGGATCCACCTCATCTTATTCTCCATCTACTTTCTATCTACCTCTCAGTACGATCTACTTAGGGATCCACCTCATCCTATTCTCCGTCTACTTCCTATCTACCTCTCAGTACAATCTACTTAGGGATCC
>JAUUDZ010038188.1:0-10805 GCA_032361705.1 Panulirus versicolor
ATCACAGGTCCGTCCGTACCTGTCAGTTTTAGGATCAGGAGAGCACACTGAAGTAATCTCGTATTTTATCTTAAGAACTTCTTTCGGTCCCCAGGACCCCATCAAACACCACAGGTCCGTACCTATGTCGATTTTATGTTCAGAACAGCACTCCAAAGCACTTGGATATATTATCTCAAGAATTTCCTTCCGCCACCAGCACCCCCTCAAACACCACAGGTCCGATTTTAGGTTCAGGAGAGCACCTCGAAGAACTTGGGTATTTTACCTCAACAACTTCATTCAGCACCCGGGACCCTCTCAAACATCACATGTCCGTACCTGTGTCGATTTTAGGTTCAGGAGAGCACCCCGAAATACTTGAGTATTTTATCTCAAGAACTTCATTCAGTCCCCAGGACCCCCTCAAACACCAAAGGTCCATACTTTTTTGGATTTTGGGTTCAGCAGAGCTCCCCAAAGTACTTGGGTATTTCATCTCAAGAATTTCATTTGGCCCCCAGGACCCCCTGCAACACCACAGGTCCGTATCTGTGTCTTTCTTAGGATCAGGAGAGAAACCTGAAGTACTTGGGGTTCTTATCTCAAGAACTTCATTCGGCCCCAAGAACCCCCTTAAACATCACAAGTCTGTACCTGTGTCGATTTTAGGATGAGGAAAGCACCCTGAAGTACTTGGGTATTTTGTCTTATGAACTTATTTCGACCCCCAGGACCCCCTCAATCACCACAGGTCCGTCGTATCTGTGTCGATTTTAGGTTCAGGAGAGCACCTTGAAGTACTTGGGTATTTTACCTCAAGAAATGCATTCGGCTCCCAGGACCCCCCTCAAACATCACAGGTCTGTGTCAATTTTAGGATTAAGAGAGCACCCCGAAGTACTTGGGTATTTTATCATAAGAACTTCATTTGGCCCCCAGGACCCTGTGAAACACCACAAGTCTGTACCTGTGTTGATTTTATGTTCAGAAGAGCACCCTAAAGCACTAGGGTATTTCATCTCAAGAGTTTCCTTCCATCACCAGGACCCAGTTAAGCTCCACAGGTCTGTATCTGTGTCGGTTTTAGGTCCTTGGGGGCCAAGGACCCCTTGAACACCACACGTCCATACCTGCGTCTATTTTCTGTTCAGGAGAGTACCCCGAAGTACTTGAGTATTTTATCTCAAGAACTTTGTTCAGCCCCGTGACACCCTCAAACACAACATGTCCGAATGAATGTACCTGTCGATTCTAGGTTCAGGAAAGCACCCCGAAGTACTTGGGTATTTTATATCAACAACTTCGTTTGGTCCCTAAGAGGCCCTCAAACACCACAGGCCCATACCTGTGTCGATTTCAGGTTCAAGAGAGCACCCCAAATTACATGGGTATTATATCTCAAAGAAATTCTTTCGGCCCCCAGGACCACTTCCAGACATCACAGGTCCATACCTGTATTGATTTTGGTTCAGGAGAGCACCCCGAATTACTTGGTTATTTTATCTCAAGGACTTCGTTTGGCCCCCAAGGACCCCTTCAAACACCACAACCTTTATCAATTTTAGGTTCAAGAGAGTGCTGCAAAGTACTCGTATTTTACCTTAACAATTTCGTTCAGGTTTCAGGACACCCTTAAGTATTATAGGTCCATCCATACCTGTATTGATTTCAGGCTCAGAAAACTTCCCTGACCGACTTGGGTATTTTATCCCAGCGACTTCGTTCAGTCCCCAAATGCCCCCCCCCCCCAAAATGTGTCAATTTTAGGTTCAGGTGAGCACCTCGAAGTACTCAAGATATTTCATCCCAACAGCTTCATTTGGCCCCCAGAATGCATCTCCACCATCTTGGTTATTATTCTCAATGACTTCGTTAAGCCACAGGGATTCCCTAAAGCACCATAGGTCCATATCTGTGTCAAATCTAGGCTCAGAAAAGTGCCTCAACAGACTCATGTATTTTGTCTTAAAAATTTAATTTGGCCCTCAGGCCACCCTCAAACACCACAATTCTGTGCCTGTGTCAATTTTAGGTTCAGAAGAGTGCCCTGAAGTAATCGGATATCTTATCTCAACAATTTCATTCTGCCTCATGATACCCTCAAGCATCACAGGTCCATCCGTGCCTGTCGATTTTAGGCTCAGGAAAGTGCCTTGCCTGACTTGGATATTTTATCTCAATGACTTTGTTCAGGCCCCAGGATACCATCAAGCACCACAGATCCGTACCTGTGTCGATTTTAGGCTCAAAGAAAAGCCTCGACTGTTTCAGGTATTTCATCTCAAAAACTTTGTTCTGCTCCTGGGAGGCCCTCAAACTTAAAATGATTATGGAATTATCTCATAATGCTTCTAATGACCTGTAGGTACCTGCTATATACAAAAATAATGACACAATATTTTTCAAATGTAATCATTAATTACAGCACTTAATGACACCCAAACAATATTTCAATCCCAGAGTTGTATTCACCTTGATAAATAGTCCTTATAATGACATTTTCAAACAAATTTATTGCCTTACCAAAAATGCCAAAAGTTGCATGCTAAAGTTCAGGGCATTTGTTCAGCCCAAATTAATTTTCTTTTAAAACTATAACACACATCCATACTTGAAAGAATTATGGAAAGTATCTCTTGATGCTTCCCCTAACCAAAAAACAACTAGTTGCTAAATATGAAATGAATAATGATACAGTTTTATTACAATATAATCATTAATTACGGCCCTTAATGACAACCAAACAATATTTCAATCCCAGATTCATAATCAGCATGAAAAAAGTCTTTATACCATGGTTTTCACGTAAATCTAGTGCTCTCCACAAAATACCAAAAATTGCAGGTAAAAGCTTAGGGTATTCTTTAGCACAAAATACTTTTTCTTTTAAAATTAACATAACATAACGAAACACATCTTTACTTGAAATAATCAAGGAAGCTGTTATTCATTTGTTCCTGACACTATCTTATTAAAGAGAGAAAAGAAATCAGTTATACAGAAAATTAACTGCACATTTTTTTGATTCAATTTAGTGCCTTCCACATTGATTTCATCATTCTAACTGTGATATTTTAGGCCTGACAAGAAAAACAATTTTCTGTATCCTGGCTCACTGTAGTACTTTGTTAGAGTTTATCAGTGTGATTGTGATAAGTAAGAATTTATTCCATACACTCATGATTCAAACAGTGGTATCAACTGCTACGGCTTAAACCTACTGACTTTTGATTTTGGTCTTCCACCCATAAAGGCAATAGTTTTTCAATTCTTTCTTTTACTGGATTTCTTACTATTGATGCAAATTTGTTTGAGTGTGTCCTTAACTGATGCAAAGGGGTTTTAATTTTGTTAGCATTCCTCTTGACTGGGTGTAGAGAGTAACCACACAATAAGCACTAAGAGGAAAATAGCAGCCAACAGGCTGTGCTTACCATGACTTATGCAATACCCACAATATGAAATGCACAGTGTGCATAACATAATCATTAATATTTACAGTGTGTATTTACAAGTGCTAGAATAAACACATGTTATACCTACCTCAGAAAACCATTTTGAAAAGAGTGAATGAGAATTAATTTCTACCAGCTGAGCATACTTGTATCTTGAGTCAAGTCTGATACTTAGTTTTTGAGCCAAGGCTTTGCAGAGCGAGGTCTTCCCTGGAAAACATCAAAAAGTTAAGAACAGCATAAAGAAAAAAAGATGCAATCATAGCCAGCATGTCTGATCTGAAGTACAAGCATTTTTTAATCTAAGTACATTTAGTTTTCAAAATTTGTAAAATGAGTAACCACCACACCAATCAGCAACTCTTCAGAATGGATGACAAGCATAAGATTCAAGAAATTATTCCAGAAATGTTAAAAATCAATTCTATTCACTTTCTGCAATTCAAATGACCAACATGCACCAGCTGAAATTACAGTACAAACTCATTCTGTCAATTTGGCATGGTGAAATACAGCTAGCCATATTCACCCGAGAGTAAATTTAAACATGCACACTCAACAGACCTGCAAAGAAGAAAATGGAAAATGAGAATATCCCTTAAAGAAGGCATTCTCTTCACATATCACCCTGTAATAATGAAATATCTACTCTGCAATCAAAAACTGTAAGATAATGTTTTCTTGTAGATGTCTACTGAAAAAGGGTGTTATGAAGTGTAACCCCCCACCCACCCACAGGCAGAACCTATGAGAATGAGAAAGAGCACTTCCTCATGGGGGTGGGATGATCAAAACATCTTATCCACTAAGTCAGGCATATCCTCTTGCATGTCACCCTCTTTGACTTCCAAATATCTAAAAGGTCAGCTGATGTTTGTTCAATGGCACAAAAACCATAAACCAACCTGCCCAAGCTGATGATAACATTGGTGCAGAGGTCCATGTGGTACCTTTCAAACCATACCCCGACCTAGAAAGAGCCTTAAAGCTTTAAGCATCTTAAAAAAAAAATACCCTTATTGACAACTGAGACTTTAACCTGGATCATTCTTTTTTAAAGATGGCACACCCATAGCCACACAACTAAGATCAACCATATCTAAAGGGACATATTAGTCATAAGAAGTGTTTCCTGAAAGCTGCAGACTATCCCTGCAAATCTCATTAAATGAGAGACATTTTAAGGCAACCAAATCAAAAGCCACTTTCTTAAGATCACAAGCTCTAACAATAATACTTGGTTGTGAAAGAAGTACCAACTTCTTGATGCAACATAAAATACTCTGCTGAAAAAGACTAGAAAAAAGTTTAAATGAACAAACATAACGAAGCATCTTGACTACACAAATGAATTCAAGAAGTTTTCAAGAACTGCATAGATTTATTCTGAAAACTAACCATCTCATTTAGAGCAAAACAATTTGGATTAATCTTTGCCTATACAAGCTGATCAACAAATTTTGGTATATCTCTCTCTAGAAATTAAATGAAATTAATTAATCTTTCTTCCTATTCCAAATCTTACAGAAAAGAGTTTTCACCAGAACATCCACGATACTCTCTTACATCTGGGATACTCCCATACATTTAAGATACTTTCTTGCATCCGAGATACTCTCTTACATCTGAGATACACATCCAGGATAATCTTACATCCAGGATACTCTGGTATATCAGATATTCTCGTACATTCAAGGTACTCTCTTACATCTGGGATACACTCCTACATCCAGAATATTCTCTTACATTTGGGAAACTTTTACATTTGGGATACACTCATACATCTGTGATGCTCTCATACATCTGAAATACTCTCTTACATGCAGGATACTCTCATACATCTGGAAAAGTCTCTTACATCCATGAAAATCCTAACTAACCAATTAACAAGTCACCTCCTTTCCTAAGAAATTCAACTGCCATACAATCCACTCAGTCATCTTGCCACATTTTGTCTTACAAATGGTTTTCACGACCTCTTCTCTTTTCACCAAGTCACTTTCTATGACTCTCACTCTGCTTACCTCCCTGACCCAAACACCCTACATCCGCCACCCTATCATCAAACACATTCAAACATCCTTCAAAACACTCATTCCATCTCCTTTTCACCTCATCACTACCTATTACCACTTCCCCAATTACCCCCTTCACTAATATTTCTGTTCTCTCATCTTTCTCACACTATTAACTTCCTTCCAAAAACACCTTAGTCTCCATGAAGTTACTGAAATTGCCCAACCCAACTCTCAGTTGCCCTCTGCTTTAACCCCTCAACTTTCATCTTGACCTCCTGCCACTTCCTCTTGCACACCTTTCAGTCATTTGTATTGATTTCCTGTAAGTACTACCCAAACATCTCCCTTTTCTCTTCTGCTAGAAGCTTTACATTGTCATCCACCACTCTTGTGCAGGACTTTCTCACCTATGTACTGTATATATGCCAAAACACAGACAATGTTCTCAGTGACATATTCTATGGGGTAAAAGGCATAAAAATTCCTTCATTGATAAAGACAGCCAAGACATGACTATACGACTTGCTCTGCATTACCATACAGTATGGCAAGCAGTTTTTGTAATGTAGTGAGTACAATGCCAGTTTGCAAACAAAATCATTAGATTCTTTAGCTCATTTTATGTTAGTTATATAGTGCACAACAGGAATGAAAACATGTAAAGTTTAAAATTAATAAATCTGTAGAATAATCAATGTACAATAATCTTTCAGCTATAATCAAAATGACAGATACATTATTCTCTATAATCATGAATGACTGCCAGTGATGAATGCATGCAAATGGGCTGGGCCATTGTTCATTTGATCCTGATACTACCCCATTAAAGAAGGAAAAATAATTACCCATGCATAAAAAAATTCGGTACATATAAGTATAGTAAACTGACAAGTATAATGACAATGATGATGGTAAACTTACCAGTTCCAGGTGGACCATGCAGTAGTATCACTTTATTCCATGAAATAATATTCTTATTAATTCCTTTGTCAGAAAAGAGAAGGGTAGTAGAAACAAATTTCAGTAACTGGAAAAGAATTATAACTCTGGAAATTACTTCAATTTAGAGACATCCCTAACTTCCTTCTGAAGGAATGATATCTGTTTCTGATTATCTCACCATGTTCCATCTGTTACCTCTCTATTTCATTTTCAAAGTAATTATCACTTTTCAACATCAGTCACTACATTTCAGGATTACTTACCTGCTCCTTAATTGGTGTGTCATATATGAGGTTTTCCCATATATCATCAAACTCTGTAGAAGGTAATATCCAATGTGTACCTGCAGGAATATCTTCTTCACCCTCACTTAGCTCATCAATAACAGACCCATAACTTTCCAACTGATAAACATAATACTCAGGCTGCACCAAAGATATGTCTACATGCTGCAAAGAAATAGAACAAATATACTACTTATCATAATTTACTCAATTCCCAAATTTCCTTAGGATGGCTCAGGTACACAGAGCCTCATAAATGATTTATGCACATCCTCAACCTATTCCCAGTATGTTAAAGTGAATCATGGACTCCTGCTCTTACATATGCACTTACGTACCACCTTGCATACTAATTCATTACATAGGACCAACATACCCATTCACAATACTTCCTTATGGTAAATGCTTCCACTGCATCCAATCCCATCATTCCTAGAACTGAGCATCGTCTGTAGGTAGAGGATACCAAATTGTTAGCTAAAAAAGGGGAAAAAATAGATAAAATGAAAGGCCACTTTAATACTACAGATATGTAGGAGAAGAATGCTGAAACAATGCAGATAAATGTAAGGCACTAGTTTTTTGAAAGATATGGAAGATCACTAAGTAATGACTTTGCATGCAAATGAATTTCTAGTTGGGGATAGGTTTATATCTAGGAGTAAAGCTCAGTCAAGATGAATGTAGGAAGTTAAAGCTGAAAGCAGTTATTGTGAGATACACTGATAGTCCTGGTGAAAAAAAAGTTAGCACAAAGTGGGCAGGAACCTTGCAAGAAAAAGTACTTGTCCCAACCCTGATGCATGCATATAAGGCCCAAGTTCACATATGTGAGTTCTGAAGGATAAAAAAGAATTCTATCTGGGGTAATGTCGCACAAACTTTGAGATAACCCCTTAGAACCCCATGAGCTAGAAACCTGTTACCCCTTGCCTTCCAGGGAGGTTAATGCCTTTCACCCCTCATGAAACACCTATCCAACAGTTGCAGCCTGCAGTTCAGTCCATTAGCTCTTCTGCCATTTGTTAACCTTCATTAAGCAATGACTTCACTGTTAGTCTGGCTTATACATCAGTTATGCTGACCCCCTAATAGTTTTGATAACACAGACATCATCCCAATGGTGGTTACTGTCAGTTAAGAGAAAGAATTCTCAGAAAGACCAAAATGTAATCTACCTACCAGACTTAATGAGCACTAGCATATTGCTCAGACTGAAAAAAGTCTTTTAATCAAAGATGAGACATTCCTCGCTGGGAGAGAGTTCAAGTTCCCAAGATGAACAAAAACTTGTTCCTCTCATAAGTTTCAGATGATCCCAATAAATTCTCTGAGGGAAAGACTAGGCATAAAGCATAATATTCTACAGAAGTCTTTTAAGAACTCAAAATACGGAGGACTAATCTTATCCTAAGCTGTGTTACCACTGAGCATGAGAAGGTTGGTTGGGTGATTGTTTGGACTTAGGCATACCAACTCCCATTAAGGCCATCAATACCAAGCTATATCCACCAAATGAAAAATCTTTTGACATCTTCGAGTTGTAAAGATAATTCTAAGACCACATACACTCTCATTAAGAATGTGGCCCTTGAAGCAGTTCATATGACTGGATATTTCATGTATCTCTAACTTTCTCTCAGCACCAAGGCTATCAAAAAGTGTTCTTAAGAGATGCTAAAGTGCTAAACTGCTATAAAAATCTATGTATAATAGGTCTAGGACCATGGATAACTTCCCCATACAATGCAATGGGGAGACAGTTTTCCTCAAGAAAAACTAAGAAGCTTAACCCAAACTGTTGAGGCAAATTGCATAGTCAGTAGCTTTTTCCTTCTAAAGAAACAAAGGGCCTGTACAAATGTACCAATCAAATCAAAGGCAAATAAAGTTTTGACTGGAAATCAGTGAGACTGTCACTGAGGATAAACCCTGATTTTTAACCCTTTGGGTGCACAGGTAGCATTCTGGCATATGAAATAAAAAATGCCTGTATGCAATGTCTTTATTTTGGCTAAAGCCATTTGAAAATTATTCCCCCTTTCACTGGCCATTTACTGCTTTACCGAAATATTTGGATAATTCTCCGTGAAGATAAGTGCACCTATTTGGCAATACCTAAGGTAATATATGGACAATCTATTATTGTGATATGCTCAGTGAATTTCGGTTGTATGTAGTAATCCTCTAAGCAACAAAGAGTACAATTATCTTTGCAATATTTTGTAGCATTCCTTGAAGATTTAGTGGTGTTTGTTTACAACTAATGGTTGTTCCTTTAAATTTTTCCAGTTCATCACTCAAATTCTTTCTCCCGTTCCTTACAGAACATATGAACACAGAATGAAATGACTTTAAAGCCATGATGACTGAGACAGTACTGGGAGCCTCAAACTCAGCAAGTGAAGAAGATTTTGAAGCATTTGTAGCCATAATATTTACATGGGAAAGGTGTTAGTACACAAACCTACCTTGGCATCTTATCTTTTTTATTCATACTGGCTGACTGCTTCTCTCAGTTTTGAGACAGTATTTACAAAGGTCACACATCACTGGATCTTTCAGCTTTATATTTTACAGATAATGAAACAGATAAAGGTAGAGATAGATTTTCCAAAATTATGCCAATATCACATGTAGTTATTGATCACTACACATCACTACACAAAAATAAAATTAAATTCCAAAGGGCCAAAATAGTTTTTTCTAACCAGCAACAAGTCTCAGCAAACATATTTTAACTTTATCCACATTTGCAGGTGAATTCTCACCTAAAATGGATTACAGAAAGGTTGCTATTTTGAATTAAGATGCAAGGAATCTTGATCCAACCACTTCACACCATATTGTCCTCAAAAAGTTCATTTCCGACACACCTACCTTCTTCTGTACAGCCTCAACTATAGCCCATGCCTCACATCCATATAATAGTGATGGGACTATTATTCCTTCAGTCATACCTACTTTTGCCCTCTCAGCATGCTCTCTTTCCACACATTCTGCAGCACTCCCAGAACCTTCACCTTCCCTCACTCAACCTATGATTCACTTCCACTTCTATGGTTCCATTTGTTGCCATGTCCAATCCCAAGAATCTAAAACATTTCCCTTCCTCCACCTTTTTTCCATTCACACTCTCACCCCAACTAACCTGTCCCTCAACTCTGCTAAATGTAATAACCTTGCTTTTATTTGCATTTACTTTGAACTTCCTCCTTTCGCACACTCTTGCAAACTTGGTCACCAACTTTTGCAGTTTCTCACTCAAACCTGCTACCAGTGCTGTATCAACTACAGACAACAAATGACTCACTTCCTAAGCCCTCATTCTCCATTGTCTGCATACTCACCCCTCTACCCAAGACTAATATTTACCTCCCTCACCATCCTATCAATATACAAACTAAACAACCATGGTGGCACCATACACTTCTGCTGCAGACCAACCTTCACTTGGAAGACAATGATATATAGTAAAAAAAAAAGAGTGCACTAAGACAGTTCTGATCTGACAAGGGATGCAATGGAACAAAAATCTAAAGTTCTGGCAAAAAATGAAGAAATCCATCCAAAATTAATTATTACTGGCCACCATCTTTCTTCCACAAATCTTCCCATTTATTCCATTCATACATTCTGGCTCCCTATGGACATACTTCCAGGTATGTTTATGTTTGTACATGAGAAACTCTACAGAAAAATTACATTGTTTATATCTATCATACTTAATCGCCGTCTTCCGCATTAGTGGGGTAGCGCAAGGAAACCGACAATGAATGGCCCAACCCACCCACATACACATGTATATACATAAACACTCACACACGCACATATACATACATATACATTATAACACATAAATGCATATACATACATACACATGTACATATTCAAACTTGCTGCCTTCATCCATTCCCATCACCATCCCAACACACATGAAATAGCATCCCCCCTCCCCTCCAGCAAGGTAGTGCCAGGAACAGACAAAAAAGGCCATATTCATTCAAATTCAGTCTCTAGCTGTCATGTGTAATGCACCAAAACCACAGCTCCCTTTCCACATCAAGGAACCACAGACCTTTCCATGGTTTACCCCAGACATTTCATATGCCCTGGTTCAATCC
>JAUUDZ010038199.1:0-10805 GCA_032361705.1 Panulirus versicolor
ACAACCCTTCCAGATGGAGCGCAAATCCTCAGAGGGCCAGCGGAAAATCAGTTTTAATGTTGAATTATTGATATGAAAACCAACAAAATTTTTCATGAAAAAACAATACTGTGAATGTTACCTATACCGCTGGCGTGCTTTTAGTGGCATTACTAATATTCGTAATTCTTTCTTTGTTATGCCACAGGCAAACCGACATAGCATACATGAACTGTTTAGTAAAAAGAATGCCATATTTGACAGATTTGAGCGTTAGCACATGGCTCTGTGGTACAGCTGCTCGAATTACGGCCGCATGTTGCGCAGTTTGTCTCCCGACCGTTTGAGTATGTCATTTTTCTGCTGTTTTTCGTTTAGCGATCGCATTTTGACCACAAAAAATGTGATCGCTGCTGATTATGCCACTTGCGACGTCATTGAGAATGTTTTAATTGTTGATAATAACTTTGATTTGTTCCGGACAATTTTAAAGCCTATCCTAGCATTAACCAAATTATTGAGATAAATTGACAAAACACGAAAACAAAACATGTTTCATGACACACCCAGTTACTCAGGTTAACCCCCGCTACATGATTCCCTCAATCACTCTCCCTTGCAACGGTTATGGCTAGACAGAGCAGACAGTGCTCGGTCTATGAGGGCTGTTGTAGGGCGGGAACCAAGTGTGATGTTGGGATTTAGATAACTGCCACCTGATGAGTTAGGTTGTCTCCACGAAAGATGTCATGCCACATGTTTAGAAAAATCTCGTTATATAAAATTGTATACACTCCTACTGATGTGCGATTTCACCTTCATACTACCGTCACGGACAAGTGTGATCATCATCATATATATATATATGTATATATATATATATATATATATATATATATATATATCGTAATTACAGCCTGGTAGATTCATTGCAATGATTGGAAAAGAAACCGGTAATATGATAAGCGCGTTTATAAAACTCGCCATCACTCAGCTGCAAGGTACAATGGCATCATCTTTGTGGGTATTTGTTTGTGTAGAGCTCCCACCAGTATGATCCTTAGCAAGGAATTCTAAAATCCTGTGTTCGTAGAAATATTTTACAGTAGTGTACACTCAATTTCTGTGGAACACACAGCAGTGAGCAACTTAGTTAAGCACTTTACACTCAGTAAAGTACATTACTTAAAGATAGTTCCATCACATTAGCATCATTGGAAAGGATGTAATGTGAACAATAAGTCTTTCGTGTCGCCGACCTGCAGGTTTCAAACGCCTTACCTTGAGTTCGGTCGAGAGTAGTGCAAGACGCGCGCGCTTCCACGCTCCTCACTGCCGCGCCACCTTCCTCACTATTATGCCACTGCAACTGACCTGGGGACCCGCCTGGTCCCTTCTTACCTCATGATATTGTCGACTACGTCACGCCTTACGTCATCAAGGTCTGATCATACGTCACACATTCAAATGGAACGAGGAAAGATCTTGAGGGCAAAAAATAGGGATCCGTGAGTGTAAAACGTGGTCCTCATCCGCACTCGTAAAATTGAAATAACGTAATGAAATAGAACTACTAGGCAAGTGCTCGCACTCAAGACGTGTATATTGGGAAGCAGTTTACATATAGATTTACCCTTACATAGGTGTGGTTACGATAGCTCATTTGTATATTTAAATGCTCGACAGTATCGTTCAAAATAGATAACATTTGTGTCCGTGCATCTATATATGTATGATTTTGTTTGTGATTATTTTAATCGTTAGTTATTGTTCATAAGAGAATAGAGTTTTTCACCTCATCTTTCTATTTCCAGTGGTCTAGTGGTTTGCATTCACTGCTCCTTCACTTGAAAGTAAACCTCTTGCTGAGGTTAAAGTTGACTGAGGTTCCGCATACATTCACAGCTCCCAGTTTTCCCATATTATTTTCGACTCTTAGCTCCCTAGAACTGCTCTGTGTTAGCGCCGTCGTGGTCTCGGTATAATTAACACGGTTATAATATCAAGCATCACTCAGCAACCTGTTACTATGGTTGTATTTTC
Organism: Panulirus versicolor; assembly: GCA_032361705.1. NCBI lineage: Eukaryota > Metazoa > Arthropoda > Malacostraca > Decapoda > Palinuridae > Panulirus > Panulirus versicolor. Next base: position 2,023 of record JAUUDZ010038199.1, read on the forward strand.
TTCCCTGTTTGTTTTAAAGAACGACCAAAAGTGGTGATGTGACCAGCGAAGAAATCTGAAATATCGTGTTTGCTTAAGAAATATTATTTTGTAGGGTAGACGTAATTCTGGTCGAACACACAGCTGTTCATTCATTACATTGCCCTTCCTTAGTTAAGCAAATGAAACTTAAGTACACTACGTATGGGTGCTAATATCACAGCAGCATCAGGGGAAAGCAAGAAAAATGGATGGAAATTTGGATTTGTTGGTGAATCCTGGTATCACTTAAGCTGCAGTTTCATCTGGCTAACCTTGAGTGAACAGTGTTGCACACACACGCACACTCCTCGATTTCCATGACACACTCTTGGCCCGGTAAGTGCAACTGACCGGGGACTTACCTAGCTTTTTCCTACATTCCATACTACAGGTCACGCTGTACTTCATTGCCTAGTAAGAATTGCAGCGTCACCCCTCCAAATGCCATATCTCTCATAGTTGGAACAAGCTAGATTATAGAAGGGCACATATTGCTTCTCTCGGCACACAGTTTAAAATAATATAATAGAAAAACAGAACGACTGGACTGGTGCTCAAACTCAGATGTCTATGTTCATTGTCAGATTACATGTAGATATACGCTTACTTCAACGTGCATAGGAATACATTCATATGTGTACCTAAATGCACTATTAGATCATTAGAAAAAATAAGTTTTTCAAGGTTATATGCCCTTACTTCAACGTTTGTGTGATTTTGTTTGTTATTTATTTATTCTTATTACTCGAGGGGCCCCACCTCATCTTTTGTTTACTGCCAGTAGTACAGTGGTTGCATTGACCACCCCCTTAGCTTCATTCACGAATCCAAACCAATAGAAGAAATGCTCCTGAACGTCCTAGGTTGACCGTCATGGTACGCTCTGCTAGCGTGGAAGAGCTGTTCTGTGCGCGTCTGCCTCGCCTCTTAGAATTGTGTCATCATTTTCCCCATTTTCTTCTTTTTCCAATATGGGAAGGTTGAATCTTTCCAACCTCTCTTAGCAGCTCACTCTACAGTAGGTCTGATGCCAATTTTGTTCCATGAGTTTTGACACTTTCCCACACTTCTGTGTGATTTCGAAGGTGGATAGACCGGCGTTGCTGCGTATTTCTGCCGAGCAAATGTACGTTGTAAGCATTCCACGGTCCATGTCGTAGACGATGCAGTATCTTTCAAGTTAGGTTATACTTTAATGCGTTTTCTTTGAGATTGAATTATTTTGGCTCAACGTTGTTAAATCGAATTGATCTTACGTCCTGGTTCAGAATAATTTTGACTGTACGTTGATAATAATCGATTTGGTCTTTTGTCTCCCACATGAGATCTGATTATATGTCGCAGATATAGAATGAATCGTTGAAATTATAGGCTGATGTGCACTGAACGAGGATAAGATTTCGAGCATTAGGCTGTATTCCACGTTTAGCATATATATACTAGGATCGTTAGGACGTTTCACGATTTTGTGAACTTACAGGAAGATTAGTAAAGGCTCACAGATTTGTGCTGACTCAAGTATCGTCCTAGTTTTTCCTGTCTTTGAGTAACTCCTGGAATGAGGGAAATGTAGGCAGAGAACGTAACAAAGATATGAGTTAGGGCTTGTTTTGTACTTGAAATTTGGTTGGTTTCCAACTTTGTTTGCAGGGAGGATAACCACAGATCATATATCAAGAATGCATAAAAGCTCTGGTGGTTTTCACTGACGTGAAAACTTAACACTAGCGATGTAGGAACGAAAAAGTAAATGGTGCGAAACTTCTTAAAAGTACTTGCTTGCAGCGGATTGTTTCAAGGATATTTGTATCACCTCGCGTAAAGAAGTTTATATAGAGTGAGATGAGCCACGACAGGATGTTGCTAGAATTAAATGATCTTGCTGAAGTAGAGGCTGATTTACCAGCCCCGCATGAAAAGGGGCTGAATTTAACTTAGTGCGCGATAATGATACAGCACAGAAACAGCAGAAATGATTAACCATGTAAGGAGTGGCGTTTGTACCGAGGTTTTGAGATGGGCGACCGTCTGATTTGGTCAGGAAGGAGCTGCAGTGATAAGGTCATGGCAGCGAGGGATGCACTGCACGTTCTCCTCTATGTACCATCTCCAAGGCGCTGCTTTGATGCCAGAGATCTGTCTCCCCGCTAACGCTCTCTCAAGAGAGGGAGGGAGATGTGTATCTCTTGTGCTGAAGTGAAGGAAGGAGGTCACAAGTGCTCAGAAGTCAAATGTATCCGATTCTTCCGTCGAAGGTGGACGGCAGCCCAGCCAGTGGGATACGACTGATCGCGATGATTGAACCGTGTTGAATGGAGTGCTTTTGAGCGTGTTGCGGTGTTGCATTACTCTACCAGGGATCTCCAGTGTGGCCAAGAAGCCATCGACCACCTGACAGCCAGGATGCAGCAACATCGGTATTCCCTGTCGACCTCCCCAGGGGGTTAAGTGAATACCCGTAAGCTGTCAGAGTAAAAAAAAAATAAGAGCTGCATTAAGGTAGCTGAGACAATGACGTAACGATACCCCTCATTGTTCGTCACGGAAGGAACCACACTAAGACCCAAAGGCTGCCAGAGGAAGCCAGATGTACTCCAAATGAAATCGATAATTCCCTTATTACTGTGGGACAAGGTTTCACGAGATCGTAGGCACGTCATTGCTAGTTTCCCGCCCTAACGATAAAGTAAGGTTTTTTTGATAGACTCTAGTGGCAGAGATTTCCACTGGATTCATGTTACTCTGTCATTTTTTTTTTTTTTTTTTTTACCTTGACGAATGAACAAGAACGGAAACCGCCTTCCATGACTGAGGATCTACAGGTCACCCTTACAGCCTCCCTCTCACCAGCAGGCTGGTGCGAATCTACCCTAAGCCTTTGTCGAGAGGAATCCATGTTGATGTATCACATAATGTCTCACCGGGGGAAGATCCATGGATTTCCCGTTGTCCATGTGTAGTGGGGTTTTCCGGGTGGGAGCACTGCCGGCGATGTAGGTGGAAACGGTCGTCACCCCACCAGTTCCCTAGCCTGGGCAGGGATGGTGCATTGCCACATAAGGGCCAGACCCCGGTCTCTCTCACGAGCTCCGTCAGCAGAGTGGTGTCATCTTCATTCCAGTTTAGCTTCGGAAAATTAAGATCTACAGCCGACTCCCACGTCACATTTAAGAACTGCCTGGACTAACTTAACTCAGTCGCATCGACGGTTAGCCGTTTTCTTTGATTTGGACAGAGCCTTTGACTTCACAGGGAAACTTAGCATCATAAAGAACCTGTCCTTCCTCTTGGACTCCCCATGCAAACTGGACATAAAGGGTTCGGTTGGAGGACCCTGTTTCTCAATCCAGGAAATCCAGTTGGAAGGAGTTGCAAAAAGAAGCGTCCATACTCTAACCTCTGCAGTTGCCCTGAGCATCTTATCCCAGTACAGAGTACACTGTACATTATATGTTGGTAATATTCTTTCGTTATAGAAAAAAAAATGTGTGGCAACTGGGATAGATGATTACATGTATCGACGTATGAATAGTGTTGCGTGTCTGTCTGTGGAAAAAGTTCAAGGTCGGGTGAACAAGCTGGTTGTATTGATCGCCAAACAAATATAATAAAAAAAGAGAATGGTCGTTATCGGGTGTCAGTGGAAAGCAGATATCTTTCGTATATTTTGGACCATGTCCTTTTGTTGCATGAAGCGTTTTATTAATGATCCATGGATTCCCAAGCAAAGTTAAAGATGATCCTGAGGAACGTTTCTATGAGGTCCTTTTAAACAGTTTGTAGTTGACCGTTTGTTTAAACCTGATTCTTTTTTTTCCCTCAGCTGATACGTGTGTATGTTTGTATGTTTCAAGGGCCTCTGTGCGAGCAAGAATCCACCTTTGGCAAAGTTGTGTCAATGACTTTTGCGCTCCAAAGGAGAGCAGGCAGTCTTGAAGCTTCAGGGGTGCCTCAAGAGGGGTCCCGAGGTGGTATAGTAATGTATGTCTGTCTGGGCATCACACCAGTGTAGTTATGCACACACCCTTGAGCAACAGGAGGACCTGGGTAACACCAGGACACTTCAAAGGGGTCGTGTAGCTGTTGTAGACAGATAGTTACTGTTCAAGTGTGATTTTAAATCAAACTGCTGACGGTAAACAGAGACAGTCTGTTAACCACTTGTAGAAACCAGATACGACTCAGGCGTGAGGGATAGGCTGTTACTGTTCATGAGCATAATCTGGACAACAGAGGTATTGAGGGCCAGAATCTGCTAACAGTGCCCAACGCTACACCAATAAACGGTAGTTCGGCGGTAGAAAGAAAAATTACATTAAATATTTTAAGTGGAGCAGAATATGTGATTATTGACTAAGTCCTGAAAAGTGGTACAGAAGGAAAATTAACTAGAACACGTAAGGGTATTTTTGCTGCATAAGATTCCAGTAAAGAGAGTGTGTAGTAGGCTTGGCAGGTTTGGCATAGAAAACTCGGGACATCAAAATTTCACTTTATTGCACGAGATAAACATTGCCCAAAGTCACTATCATCATTTACAAGACCAAAATGAAAGATAGAACTCTATGAAGGAATTCGGCTTTTATATATTAATTATGTTATATATAAAAGCCCGAATATTTGACTATTTCCACCCTTGATGAATTAACAAAAAAATTAGATGAAATACTTTCCACATGTACCAGATGCAGCTGAAGAGTCGTGTGAAAGTTTATGAATTTTCAAGTACTGTAACTTTTCTTAAAGGTTAGGTTTGATGTATATATATCATGAGGAAATGGCTTTTATAGTAGTTCCCCGCACACTGCGATAGTTTTGTATGCAGACTTAAACCGTTTAGAACAGTTGACTAGAATCATATTCTTTTTGGCAACACACTGACTCTTTGGGACGTTGTCAGTACCTAAGATACTTATAACAAAATAGATAATCTGTTCAAGTAAATTCTTTGTTCGTTAATACGTGCTTGTGGTAATGTTGTTAGTGCAGATTGGCCTGGTCTCATAGAGAATGTGCTTCCAGGTAAGCATCGACCTCTCTGTGTTGGTCACAGGCAGTACAGGATTGTTTTGAAGTGCAACAAGATACACATTACAACTTGATATTGTAAGGTTATACTCTTGGCCCAAGCAATCAAATATCGAAGCTTAGGCAGCTAAGTCGTACACACTGTAGCTATCTCTTTTTCCGGTCTGTTTTTAAACTTGGTAGTGCAAGTTATAAAACGGAGTTACAACTATCGCTTGTTTAAAGATAATTCTTTAAGTCGTGTTATACTCAATTTGTGGCTCTATCTCTTGATTGTTGATAAGAAAGAATTTAGAGTTGGAGTATTTGGAGCAAGTTTCTTGGAAGAGTCTTTGGAGGAAGGTGTGGACGAGAAAGCTAGGATATTAGGAAGGAAAGTAAGTTGACAGGTCCTGAGGCTCGACTCAGTTCCTTCATTGTACTGTAAACAATTAGTATGTGTTTTGCGATTCTCATGGATGAATACTGACGAAATAACATCAGCTGGTTTCATTTAAAAATTGTTATATGTTGTCGTTCACATGTGTGAATCAATGTCATGTTTGTATGTGAGAGATATATGTATGGTGATCATCAGAGATATATGTATGTGAGCGATATATGTCTGGTAATCATCTGAGATCACCCATGCGACCAACGTCCCAAGAAATCAACAGTTATATACAATGAAGGTCCAGCCCTAACATTCATTACATGTACACGTATTTGGTATATTTAGAACTGAAATTGTACATACGTTAACATTCCTAGCATACATCAGGCAGACAGTACTGACTATCCGAGTACCATTACGTGGAATGGAAAACTGGCATATCTAATGTGGAATCTTCAAGTGCTATGATATATGAGGTATAGACTTTTCTGGGTTTATATAGTGGACGGCACGAATCGTTTCTCAGTTGTGGTACACCATGCGCTCTCCACTCGTCCACTCATTTATTGAGACATTTCTCTCTTCACTCACATTAACCATTTTTACTTCTTTTTTCTCATTTTCACTGATGTCTATATTTTCTTATAGATGAAAACGAGCAACGCTCTTTTGTTTATAGGGTCACTTCAGTTTTTCTAGCTAGTGACACTAACAACATAAATTTGCTTGTTTATCAAACCACTTTCCCCTAAACGTAAAAGTTTTCACAGACAGAGCATTTCTCCCCTTAAATTCGTTATCATTCCTTCACATTTTAGTGTTTATTCTTTCTTCATTCTGGCCTCCACAGTTTTTCATAAGTAACTTTACACTTTTCTGGTAACCAGTGAACAGAGCCAAAGTCCGGAATTTTTTACACTTCTCGCGCTGGACTCATCCAGTGGTTGTAATAAGTGGTGGACGGATATATATAAAGTATCAGTCATCTCTGAAGGGAACTTACGCACTTACCCAGGTTAGTGCAGAGGTTTGACATCTTGGTGACGTCGAAGCGGTTTACTATATACGTAGTATTTTCATATGATCGTTGCTTTTCACACCTTCAACTGTGGTGTCGAACAATCTAAACAACAGCATACACACTGGTGCTAAGTATATAGAAGCTCTAGTATCGTTGTCTGTATGAAAGTGCTGGTGGATGGGTCGGCGAGATTGTACTTAGTATCACAGATAATATGGGTGTGTGGGGAGGACGCTCGTAATGTGGTAGGTACTACTGTCCGGGACTCGGAAAACTCCCCTTTGCCTCTTGACCTTCAAACCGGGAGATGATGGGGAGTTAGGTCTATTTAGTGACCAGTTAGGGGCAACACTGAACTAAATAAACAGCAGAGGCACGGGTTGCCTCCACATTTGAAAGGAACCGAATGATAAGCAGAACTCAGTTCCTGCAAGCAAGAACGAAGTTCCAGCCTATCTTGCGTGAACTAACGTGTAATACAGGATTGAAAACTAAGATTGTTTTGAAAAATAAAAAAAAAACTAAAGTGTGATAAATTTAGATTTAATATAAGTACATTTAACAGTGAAAGGGTAAGTGGGCGCTTTTTGATACGAAAGCAGAAAATGAAAGGTGAAATGCCATAGTATGGAGCAAGTTTACATGATATAACCTGAGAACTTTCAGATCAGATATGATTTATAATTACATTGGTGATTCTAGGCAGTGTTAGGCTAACGGGTCTTGACAATAGATCAGGTGTGGCTGAGTTCGAACGGTTGAAGGAACGCGACATACGCCACTATTACAGCCTACTATCACGTAGGCGTTTCGGTCCTGCAGAATCATATTCTTTGTAGGCAATATTCTGTTACCGTACAAAGATATTCTTGAAGTGAGAGGGGGTCACTTGAGTATATGAGGACGCAATTGTCATGCTCGTGACACCACTCACACAAGCTTTATTCTGGGTGAGTCATGTTTGTCTCATCATCCTAGGGGCTTGGCGACTCTTGTCCTGCTGCCCGTCGCCATCTTCCTCCCTTTCTGGTGTTGGCGTTTTGCCCTCCGTTGAGAGGTTTTCTCACTTGAGATACCTGTGGGAACGAGACGTGTTAGTCAATGGGCTCATCTCCTTGCTATTAATACTGTAAGGAAGGGAAGCCATCCTTCTTTAGGATTTGCATGTAAAGATTTGTATGAAACTGCATCACGTATATGAGAGATGTGACTGGAATAAAGATTGAACATTAAGAAACTGAACACGTCCAGTTTAGTGAAGTTGCGTCGTCATTGTTGTACACACATTAATATTAGACGAACATTTGTATTTTCGTATATTTCCTTTCGTAAATACGGTCAAGAAAGAGCATAGCTACAGTATAAAATTTCAGTACAACACACTTAATGTGTCATTACAATTTCGTAGGTAAGTACAAAATGATAAGTTATCATTGATTAAGGGTGAAATGTCAGGAGGAACTCACTCTGGAAAATTTTGCAGGATAATACTGTTGAGAATTCTGTGGCACACTCCATCATGTGCCGCGAATTTCATTTATTTTGATTTGGTTTGCATTTTTATCATTATTTTATTTTGCTCTGTATGGCCTGTTCACAGAGATTATATTTCCCAGTTTGTTATTAGCTGACAAGGTATAGATAGTCTAGCAGGAAGGTCAGGTTAAGCTAGCCGTGGGCAGCCCTGGAGCCTAGTCAAGAAACTTTTCAAGGGCTGAGTCTGAGATCAGTCATTTAATGAAATTGATCAAGTGTGAAGAGTTGTCGGTATTTTTACTTAGTCATTCCTTATAGGGAGAATTATTCACTCATTTCAAAGCCCTTGAGTAAATCGATACAGTATGATGGTCTGGCCATTGACCTGATGACCCTCCAGGTCAAGTCAGGGCTACTGTGATATAATTAGAACATATTTGGTGATATACCATTGATCTTTAGCGTGAGGAAAATTAACTTTGAATTTATGTGTGATATCATAAACTGATTGATCATGAGTTACGTCCATTTTCAACATATTGAAAATTAGTTAGGTTACCCATTTCTTTATGATTGTCATGTTAGATTTTGATACCAATTTTCAGTATAGTCTTTCATTTAATGTACATGATATATAAAAATCTCGGCTGAACATAAGGTGAAATTTTATTTTGGTGGAGGGCAACACTGTACTCGACACTGTATTGCTGTTATTGTTGTATTAGCAGCTAAGCTCAAGTAGATACTTGGTTAATTGCAGTACATGAATTACCTTGACGTTTTGTTCCATTTCACAGTCTTCACACAATCCAGTGTTAGGATTGATCTGTTACATGGCATGAAGAAATCATATATATATATATA
>JAUUDZ010038210.1:0-10805 GCA_032361705.1 Panulirus versicolor
TGTTCGTTCTAGTTTGTCGTTAATGTAGTAGTTATCATTAATGTGTGGCTCAGTTTCCCAGGCGTTGCTGACAGTCATCATGGAAATTCACAAAGGTTGATCGTCCGGCCACTGACGTCACGAAATCGTCTTTTTCTCTATTTAGAATATTTTTAAAACATCGATGTAGCTCACCTCAGAGCTGCTCCATTCCGCTCCTCACTTTGGCAGTTTTGTGAGAGAAAAAAGTTCTTGAAGTGAAAGCAATTGGTCCGTGCGGTAGGCCAGTAACGTACGTGAGCCGAAAGTCAACATGACACACCGAGAACACACACACACACACACACACACACACACTGTGTATATGTGATGTGTTTACAAATCCCTCCAATCCCAGTTCGTTCAGAGCACCATATTATGGTTGAGCAGGTATGTACCATAGTACGCCTTGTTTAGTGGCGAGTGTGAGTCAGTATATATGACCAATGTTAACAGAAGAGAATAAACGAAAAGAGAAAACAGGAGGAGGCGTGAGGAGGCAGTCTTTAGCCTCGGCCGAGCCCTTAAAGTAAGGCAACCAGGCCGAGGGACGTGTAACAGGTCCGCCAAGAAAACTTTTCCATTACAGCCTCCATAAAACACGGCCGAGCCCGCCACCTGCCTCACCGTCTCCTGGTGTTACCCTTCTACCAGCTGGCTGCTGCACCAGGTGGCAACTGCGCCATACGTCCACTTCATTAGTTAGCCAGTTCGACAGGTAGCCACCCACCCAGGTGCCCACTTCAAGAGATGCTCACATTACCAGGTAACCTGATCATCTAGGCTGCCATTTCATCAAGTAATAATGCAATTTACCAGTTAGCCAAGTCACTACCTTACTTAGTTACTTCACCATGGCATCAGGCATACCGGCTGTCATCCAGGTAGTTCTAGTTTACTAACTAGCGAGCAAGCCACCTCATAAGGCTACCAGTTCTCTTGCCGGGTAGTCACAGCCGTCAGTGGAATGTGACGAGGGAGTGGGCTTGTGGCGGAGGAAGAGGTTCAGGGAGTGACACGAGACAAGGGGCGACGTTAGTGATGGTGGAGGAGAGATGTGGAGGGGTGTGATGGTGGAGGAGAGATGTGGAGTGGTGACACTAGTGATGGTGGAGGACAGAGGGAGTGGCCCCGAGCCTGCACCACCTCTGTATGACATGATAGTAAACACCAATATAGAGTGTGACGTAATGATGTAGATAGTTTACTGAGTGTGAACACTGGTGACCATACCAGTATGTTTGAGTCATCCGAAACTTGGTATTCGTTTGCATTACTCTGGCTGACACAACATGGGCGATGCAGAAAAGTTTCACAAAGTACGTGTGTTGGTCTACTGGTAGACAGAATATCTAGAAACGTTTGTCAGAGAAAGTTCATGTCTTCTTACGAAGAATAAGTTTTGATTAGAATTTCGGATGATCATTTTACCCCTCACGATAGATTCAGAAGATTTAATTTGTCACAGATGATGATAGCGTAGAGAGCTGTATGCCGTAGCCTGACCATTGATGATAACCCAGGCACAGCTGGGGAGGGGCATCTGCCGGAGCCTCACCACTAGGGAAATGCACCAAAGAAAAAAGAGGAAGGGAACCTTTCATTGCTGTTTATGTTGCCTGCATAGCGTTCGTTTTTTGCGCTACAAGACAAACAGGGCCTCAGTAATGAGCTTGGTGGAAGACGTAAGAAAATTTACTCTCGTTGTTGGCATAAATATGCCAATATTTGAGTCTGTAGTCAGGGCGTGGAACTTACTGGCGTTGAAACATACACTGTTGTAACGCCAGGTGTGGTGAGGGTGGGAGGGAGGGCAGGGATATAAGACAGAAATTCTAACAAGAGCTGAATGAGATGTAGCACTTGATAGCAACAGTGTTACGCGTGAAGTATAAACACTACCAAAATATTTATTCTTAAGGAAATTCCGAATTACGTATTAGATTTTTTGGTCGTTTCAGAAGAAGGAGACTATTTGGCTTTTTCTTCTTCTTCTTCTTCCGTCAGGAAGTCTGTTTTCGTCATATACAACTGTACGATCGTTTGGAACAGTACTTCCACTTGCACTAGGCACGTTCTGATCATCGTTTTGGAAGGACTTGCGTACCCACGGTCGGTTGTTAACATATAACAAATCATTATTTGTTGTTTGTAAACCGACACAATGAAGCAGACTTCGCTGCTAGACGCTTTCACTCTTGTGTACATCATTACAAATTGTACTTAACAGCATTCAGTTGCACAGGTCTTGCTGTACTTTAAGTTGTATGTCTCCAAACTCTGATATTTAACATATCAGTCAATTGTCTGTGTGGGAGTTGTGAGGAAGAAGTAGTGCTCTGCGAATGATTTCAGTAAAGAACATAATTTAAACTTATCAAAAATTTTACCTAATGTACAAAAGTTTTATTATACTTACTGTAAACAAGACCTCAAAAGATTTCACAATATGATTTTCATGCAAAACATGTAGGAATGAATTATATTTGAAAAATAACTATACTTCAGAACATTATGATATGATACATTACTTGTAAGTCACTATAAGATGATAGCACAGCAGCGCCACGAAAACACTTTTTCCGAAATTAGTAAAACACAAAGTGCACCGTCTGGGAAAGCTTTGCTTAATGTGCTGAACATATGTAATGAAGTAGTGACCTGGATGACTGGTAGATGGGGAGTGGGAGGTGGCGCTGGTAGGGAGACGTCCGCCACACTCTGGTGTTTGTAGTGGAGTTGGTGCCATATTCGGCCCCTCCAGTACACCAGATATGACTGGTCGGTCTCACCTTTAATGCGGCCACCAAAATTTTATTCGACAATTAGGCCACACCATCGCTGGCCAGGACAACCAATGGCCTATACCACAGCTGCTCAGCATTACCAGTGGGCCACACCATCGCTGGCCAGGACAACCAATGGTCTATACCACAGCTGCTCAGCATTACCAGTGGGCCACACCATTGCTATCCAGCTGTAGCAGTGGGCTACTTACCGCTGGCCAGCGTTACCAATGGGCTTCACTACACCTTGCCACTCCACCACGTGAGCTGTTGGCTGCGTCGAACTAACCAGTGGCTTGCTGTCCATTTTCTGTTGTTATACATGCATCTGTGTCATGCCAAACTACTTCTAACAGGTTCGAAAATTCTTCACTGAACTGAAGACTAAAGATTTTGTAAGAAATGGTAGACAAAAAATGACGACCCAGCAAAGGACGAGAGATGGAGGGGCGTCCTGCTGACGTGGCCGATGAGGCGACTATCAAGTATGCACTTCAGATTCACGTAAATATCATGCCAGAATATCCCGTCCCTGCGGCTCGCCCAGGGCGGGACGTGGGCACCGCCATCAACCGTACGAAAACGGGAATCGATGCGTTTGGTGAGCGATAGGACCCGCCTCAGGTAGGAACGGTGGTGTGTGTGTGTGTGTGTGTGTGTGTGTGTGTGTGTGTGTCGCTAACCCATCCACACCTGCCTAAGGCAAGGTTGTGTGTGTGTGTGTGTGTGAGCTGTGTGTGTGTGGGGGGGGGGGGGTTGAAGTAGGTTAGCTTACTTTATGCCACCAACGTCCTCCAGGGACAGACAGGCGACAGTGGAGATAGTAAGGACGAAAGAAACAGACAGGTAAATAGCTAAGCACCCGAACGAAAGTTCTCTTTCTGTGCAAGGAATTTCTTGTGATAATGTCACCCAGGTTATGTTGGTACGTTATGGTCTTATGATGGTGCTGTGTTAATGTTATGGTCTTGTGATGGCGTTATGATGTATTGGGGGAATGGTCTTCTTTCTTAGAGCTGGGTTGCCCTAAGGCAAGTATGCAAGAAGGAAAGGTTTGAGTCTGCATGTAGAGACGACATAGGCGTGGAAGGATCACAGTTAACCCAGAGGCACACTTCCTGAGACCACGAGGAGCTATGCTCTGCGGACCATACCTGTTGCCCATTTGATCTTGGGAGAGTGAGCGCTCGATGATCCTGAGCAAGGAGAAGACACGAGAAGGCCTAGCTTTATTTGGGCGGGGGGGGGGGGCCTCTATGTGGAGTGTTTTAAAGCTTTAGAGGAAAATGATTTACCGAAAAGGAATAGCATGATTAGGACGAGAGTTGGCTGTAGACTTCGTGCCGCAAAAGAGAAAAGAATCAATTACACAAAGTAATGAAGATGATATTGGTTAAAATTCGGAAAGATTTGTCAATATGTCAAGTCAGAAGATATTTTTGTAATGCAGGTGTACTTGACTTTATAAATATCAGCTTGTAATAATCCCGAGGAGAAATGAAAGGGAAGAGGATGTCAAACAGACATTCTTACACAGATATTAAGGAATGTTGACGATGATGGTCACACTGGCTGGGATGAGGCTGTTCTTATGGCTGTCTGTACGGTTTAGTTGGGCTGGAGGAACATCAACTGGAGGACGAGGATCTCTGATGATGGTGACGGCGGGTGTTTTGGTAGTTGAGCTGGTCGGAAACAGTATTTTTCTTTCTTAGGTGAGTCGGCGACTGAAACCATGATCAAGGCCATCTCAGTAACGCTCTATACATATACATGCGTATATATACCCTAGCATGAGTTAGGTACCAATTTTATTGACCAAAACATTGGAGTGGATGAATAGGTAGGTTGACTGTGGACCGACTGTCCGAACCAGGTTTCGAACATATTCGATCATCCCTGGGCGCCTCTTGAAAGCGTCATGGTCAGGAACGCTAACCGCTACACTACAGAAGTCCATATTTACAGGTGTGAGTTGAGTCTCAAGCCTGACACGACGTCTCTGGCGCTGGTGTTGCTGCTGCCGTGATGACACGTGCGACTTTCCTCCACAAAGCCGGTCCCTTGCCTCCCACTCCACGCACTCCGGCAGCTCCTCATCCCTTCTACATCATCCCGGCAGCCTCCGTGCCTCAAGCGTTACCGTGGCGGTCTTCGTTACTCCCTCATCATCCCGGCAGCCTCCGTGCCGCTTGCATCATCCCAGGATCACTTCAATCTTCCCGCATCATTCCAGTAGCCTCCAACCCTCCCATATCATTCCGGCGGCCTCGCTGCCTCCCGCATCGTCTCGGCGGCCTCGCTGCCTCCCGCATCATCCCGGCGGCCTCGCTGCCTCCCGCATCATCCCGGCGGCCTCTCTGCCGCAGCACCACGGTGCCATCTTTCCTTCCCGCATCTTCCGGGAGTCTCCATACCTTCCATCGATTCACTGAAGCCTTCGTGTGCTTCCTTACAATCTTTTAGAAATTTCGCAGATTCCTGATGCAATCTCCCACAGCCTCTACAACCTTCCTGCTATCTCCTGCATTTTCCAAACAACTTTCTCTACTCCCCTGCGACCCCTCACAACCTTCCGTATTTAATCTTCAATCAACTTGCCGCTTCTCTAGCCTCCCGCAGCTCATCATCAACCTCTCACAATGCTCATCCAAACTTCACACTCCCCTAGAACCTCCCACAGCTCATCTCCAACTCTCTCATCTCCCACAACTCGTCTCCAACCCGGCACCTTACAACCTCCCGCAACTCGTTTCCAAATCAAGCATCTTATCTACAACCTTCCGCAACTCGTATCTAACCCCAGTATCCTATATTCAACTCCCCGCAACTCGTCTTTAACCCCAGCACCTTATATACAACCTCCCATAGCTCATCTCCAGCTCTCCCAACTCGTCTCCAACCCCAGCACCTTAAGTACAGCCTCCGCAGTTCTCCTGCAAAATCTTCTCATGTCTCCATTTTCTCTCCCTACTTGTTTGGCACCTCATGCTATCAGTCTGAGATGCCCCTCACGCACTCAGCATCTCATACACACAGTTCTGTGCTCTCAAACACATACTCTCACTCCTGGTCTCTCTCCCTCTCAGCTCTCCTCGGTGCCCCCAGGATTTATAGCCATACGGGAGGAAAATAATCCCCTAATGGCTTTGAATTTGACAAGTAATGGAAGCTTTTTCATTCCTGTAACCTGGTTGGGCTTAGGTTCCAGGATGGTGGAGGATTGGTACTGGGTGTTTGATACCCCTAACATGCGGGCCTCCGCAGGTAGGTTACTGATGAATCTTCCAACAGGTTTAGCCCTCCTCCCCACCCAGCAGGTGACGACCTCAGCAGGCAATCTTCCCTTAGTCCCCCACCCCCTTTGCCAGGGAAAGTGTCACCACCTTAAACATAGGCCCGGCCTGTGAAAACTCCAGGCATTTAAAGGTTTTCATGAGAAACCATTGTAGATGAAGCCTTACTTTGGAAAACTCTCTGTAAGAGAAGAGGTTCACGTGTAGGGCAGCTCTTACCCTCAATGGAAGCCTTGGGAACTCCCAACCGATGAGTAGTCGGTATAAGGTATAAGCTAAATGAAGCTTTGAACACATGAAGCTATAACAAGTGAAGCCTCGTACATGGGTCGAGACGCGGCGGCAGAGCGAGCAGCAGCAGCAGCAGCACAATGTTACCTCGGCCTCGCCTCCATCACCGCCTCCTCCCGCAGTGGCGGCGCGACAGCCAGCGACGACACAGCGGGCACAGCACCTGCGGTGGGAGGAGGAGAAGGAGTATTTGTATAAGATCAGAGAGGCCGCGGGAGACACGGACGGGCAAGGACGCGACACGGCATTAGCGGCAGCAGCACCAGGAGGACCGCACCCTTGGTGGGCCTTAGTCGTCTCGACGCCCCTCAGCTTTACTGTGAAATCGGGCGTGTGAGTAGCGTGGAAGTTTTGTTTAGAGTCGTAGATACCCTTATCACCCACCCTTCAGGCGGCGGGTGCATCGCCTGCACCTGGCACCAGCACTGCCTGCAGCAGGCTTCCTGTGTCAACAGAGAGGGAAGGGTGGAACTTAGTGAGGCTGGGACCTGCGGTGAGGTACGCCACTAGTGTAATTAAAGACGCGTGTGTCACTGCCTGCCTCGACCCTCACCGTTACTCGGGTTTATGTGATGCATCTGCTGGGCTGAGGCTAGGGCGGGGAGGTGTTATGACGGTGTAGCGCTCCGGTGATCGCGGGGTAGCTCCTGTTGTGTTGGGGAAGTCATTGAGGAGTGTGATGCATTGAGAGAAACGGATGACTCGGTACTGGGGCGGGTGGGGAACATAATGCGTGTCACAACGGAGGATGAAGAGGTGTGGTGTGGCGCGCTAGGTCCTCCTCGTTAATGTCAGGAGCGACGGAGTTTGATGATTCATCGTTCACAAGGGACAGTGTGGCACAGAGGCAGCGTTGGGCTGCAGAGGGTCCTTACTCCCTGCTTTGGTTGGCAGCCAGTATCAGTGGTAGTGTTGTGGTTGAGGCAGTAATTGTGGTAGTCGTGTGGACATTTGGTTTGGCAGATACATAGCAGGTGTTATTCCCATGGAAAGACAGAAGACCAATGTTTAGGGATAATATTTTACTCTGCACTGAGAGCCTCCATCTATGTCGAACATTTTAGTTATACAACAGAGACTTAACAGTATTTATCCGCTTTATTTATGAGTGAAGCGAGGGTGGTACGGATGATTATCATATGATTAATCTTCGTGCAGAAATTGATAAATTTGCTTCATAAAAGAAGTGCGTAGAGACGAAATTCAGTACCCAGCTGGGAGTAGGTTGTTTTGTGATTCATTGCAGACTCGTGAATTTGGAGGTGTGTGTACTCAGATGTGCGGGAGGTGGGTGTGTGGTGCTGGTGGAGGGAGTCCACCCACCTGTCACGAGGGTGCTAGGTGTGGGTGTGTGATGCTGGTGGAGGGAGCCCACCCACCTGTCACACGTGTGAGTGAGGTGGCTCAGATAGTGTCGTAAGACAAGTAACGTGCAGAATATATGGTATTACCATGATGGTACATAAGGACACGCATGAAAGCTATGACGGACTCTCGCCCTCACTGTGCACGTGGGTAATTGCACACTTTCTCTCACTCTTTCGAAAATTGAGAATGGATTCCTAAGTCGATAACGTATTGTAATCACTAAACATTAGATGTGGATCTGTTCTCTAGCACTTGCTACAAGCGAACTCTCAGATGATCGCGAGAGCAAGTTTATACACAGTAGGAGAGTGAGCGCCCCACATTATGTGGCTTACGCCTGTCTTATGAACTGTTCGTAAGTGCCTCAGATTTTTGGGTTGAGTCCAACGAAAAGTTTGACATATCAAGAAGGTCAAGACATTTTTCTTCCTCATTTTACTTTTGGTTCTGGGAATAAATGGGTTTTTTATGTCGAGTCCCAGTGGGTCACGTAGTTGTCAAATGTAGGGGATCAGGTGGTTGTCAAGTGTAGGGGATCAGGTGGTTGTCAAGTGTAGGGGATCAGGTGGTTGTCAAGTGATCGTTGTTCTGAACTCGCCTCTACGGGATAATGACTCTTACTACTACGTTCTGCAAATGTGTCGTACACCGTCACTGTTACATTTCAGCAGGTATTATCATTAATGTCGGGAGTTTGTTTGCATCATTTATAGCGCTCTTAAAAGGATCTTTACCCCATACACGTGATATCTGTAAAATACTTATGATAGTGATGACCACGAACGCTAGACTAACGCTATTTGGCTCAGGTTGAAGAATTCTTTACTCATGAATGTGAGTGAAAAGCAGACGTGAGGGAGGGAGGGAGGGAGGTGGTGATGTTGAGGGTACAGGGAGACTCGAAGTTGACGGTAGGGTTGAAGATGGGTGGAGGGTAGTTGCTAGTATCGGGAAATGCCATTAGGTTTGGTGGTTCCACTAGGGTTGATAGTGCCACTGCTGTTGGCCGGTGCCACTTGTGTTGGTTAGTGTCACTAGTGTTGGGTGACGTCAGTAGGGTTCAAAATGCCATTAGCGTTCGGTATTGCCACATAGTTTAAGGGCACCGTTGAGGTTGATGCCACTAAGGTTGAGGGTGCCACTGGTAATAAGGATGCCATTGGGTCTGAAAGTGCCAGAAAGTTAGATCACACTAGTGGTATTAATGCTGCCGTGCAAGATGAGGATGGTTCGGTGTTATGGCAAGGGGGACAGTGTACTTCAGTTATCCAAACAGTAAAGTACAGGGATCAGTCGTACTCTAGTGTTCTGCACATCACAATAACAACAGCACACTTTCCAATCTGTTTGTTCCGCACCTCCATAATCTAATTACTGTTTTATAAAGCAAAGACAGAATCCTGTCAAACAAGTTCATTACTTCCCAGTAAACCTCCTGGGAAGGAAATTATACGTTTAATCTTACTTTTCCATGCGTCCCCTTACAGTTGTAGAGAAGCTTTTGATGCTCGTGGCTGGGATGTCGAGAGGAAAGGGTGATGATGGGAAATAAGACGTGAAGAATTGCCTCCTCCAGAGAATCGTGGCTCGGCAGGATAATATTTCAAAAGGCGCACCAAAGCTCTGAACATATTTCAATCTGTCGTATTTGTCTTTTTCGTCGTAAAGGACATAGACACACACTGACCACTTTTTACAATGAATCAGTCAATAATATTTTCTATTTTTTCTCCATTTAAACCTATTATAAGAGCAGATCGGATCCTTCATGTATCAAAATATATGGGGTCCTGTGATATATAGGGTTCTTCGATGTGTCGGGTTCTTGATATATGGGCTCCTGCCATATATGTGTTCCTACTATGGGTAAATTGGTGTTCAAGGCAAAATGTAAAGAAATTAAGAGACAAAATAGTTTAGTTGACAGAAAGTGAATTACGAGCCAGTAGGGTGTGGAGGGCGGTGCACACCCCTCAGAGCCGACATTGGTGAGCGAGGTGACCTGCCTCAATGGACACATTGTGTGTTTGTTGGCATAGGTTAACGTGTGTTGTATGATTATCATTCTATCATAATTTTATGATGGTTTTTATAGGAGGAAAATGGTGACATACGTAGGATATTAATCTTTTTTTGTTAGGTTTACTTATGAATGTTGTGATTTAGTCTTAAGCTTTGTTACAAAAGTTATTATTGTTTGTTATGGTTTATGGTCGGCGAGTGTGAGTCATCAGTTATACCAGAATCTTGATTTGATTAACCTCTCAGTTTAGACCTTTAATCTCGTTTTCTATCAGTCGTTATTCTTCACTTCAGTTTGTTTTCATTAGTGTTTAGTTTCTTGTTGATAGTGATAGTTACATATGTGTAGCTGTTACTGAGATACACAGACATTTTATGCTTAAGAACTAACGTGAAATTTGAGGAAAGGACAATGGGCCTCATTGGCAATGGTCACAATAAACAGCGGGCATTAAATATGATGGACACCAGAACAATCGAAATAAAGTTTAAGTGTACAATACTGAAACCAAATCTGTGTTATGGTATTAATCATATACTTGCAACAAGTGAACATTATTTTTACTGGTCAACCTAACCTGACAGAGGCATTTCTTGCTTTGACCCTATGAATTTCTGTTTGTCAGAAAAGTGCAAAGAAAGGTAGTCTGCAACCGACACTATCACGTCTTTCCGTACCATGTACGTCTCTTCAAATTGATTTCCTCCGTTGATTGCTCAGATGTTTGTTCAGCTTTCATATCCCTTACTCTTTCCTTCATATTTTCTAAGATAATCGAATGATTTTATCAACGTTTTCTCACCATAGTTTCAGTGGGGGTACGACGCTAAAGATACGCAATAACTATACGCATTTTACTCTCACGTGTACGAAGTAATACTGTTGTTTTCTTTATTGTTAAAATGTCACATATGATATCTTTAATGACTCGTAGGAGTTCCACTCATCCTGTAATGACTGAGCTTAGTCAATGTCGCCCAAATTTTTGAGTCAGATTATCATTAATAGAAGAAAAAATCAATG
>JAUUDZ010038231.1:0-10805 GCA_032361705.1 Panulirus versicolor
CTCTCTCACTCTCTCTCTCCATACATACACATAGGGGTATACATACACCCGTAAAGGAACGAGGTTGTGCAAAGCCAGGGATAGTCCAGCCATGCAAATTCTCTCACACGCTCCAGCGGTCCGCAGACCATTCATCCATCACACAGACAATGGTAATAATGGGTCTCGATCATTACACACTTGTCACCTGTAATCCCTCTATCACTACACTCGTTACAGCTGTTACTTAGCTATTGTGACGAGACAAGAGCCATCACGCACGCCTTAAAGCGTTACCGGAGATGATCACGAAAGTGTGACATGCTGACAGTGGAGGCCACTCGAGTCTTATAGGATGATGTCTACCTTCATGTGTTAAGTAATCATCCTCTCGTCTTGTTAGGAAACGAACAGTCAACTCCTCTTTGCTGACAATCTTCCCTCCCTCATTCATGGTATACTACTATACCCACCGTGTTTCCATAGACACCCTAACTGTATAGTAGTATAGCCACAGGTCTATAGTGCTAGGACCTCTATACTGCTATACTTATCATATTGCTATCCTATGTTTTCTTCATCCTCATACTCACCCTCTTTCTCTATCACCGTGCCTACAAACTACCATAACCAGCATATTTCTATAACCATCATATTCAGAGCATTTCTATGCTATCGGGTTCAGTATAACTGTTATACCAAGATTTATACATATTTCTAATATACTATGGCGAACACACATACACATCATCATACAATGAATAGCCACTATACACCATACACGTAGAAATACTTGAAAGTTTATATGATATGAGATGAGAAAAAGACAAAGTGTTTCAAACAAATATACGAAATTAGGTCCACGCAATTTTACTTTGTCACGAAGGACAATGAAATGCCATTCTATCATGAAGGTTTCATTTACAGAGACTGAACTGGGGAAAACATATAGAAGACGTGATATCTTAAACAAAAGAAAATAACTTATAGGTTCAGTCCACTGAGAACGTATGTGGCAATAAACATATTCCCCAGCTGTACCCACAGTCTAAAGCTTAGACATGGATAGAACAGAAATCGCAACTGTTTCAACGCCATGAATACATTATTCCATAACTATACAGGCGATCGTAACAAAACTCCACACAGAGATGGTGGACTTATCAACCACGCGAAAGTTCCACCACCAGTAGAGGGCCGAGACGTCTGGTTAGATCAAGAAGGTGTCATCCTGCCATGTGTAACCTCTTCCCACGTCTATTTCCCCCACACCTGCTTGAATGCCAGCCAGCTCCTCTCGCCAGCTGGCTCCTCTTGGGAGATCTTAATACCAGCGGCTTTGCTACTGTCGCCTCCTCTTGGCTGTCATCCCCATGTTGAGTGATCCCCTCAGCTGACGAGATCAGTGTGAGAGGCCGTGCACTGTGTGTCAACAGACCACTATTCTAATCTGCTGTCCTAGGTGGGGGTTAGGGTCATTTTCATGGGAGGTTGCGATCACAGAGCGTCCCTTTGGATGGAAGGAGGTTTGAAACGACGTGTAAGGATGACAGCGTTGCGTGAGGTTGAGACGGGGGTAATCGAGGGGGTTGATGAAGGGTGTTTGTGGCGTTGACGGGGGATGTGGTGGGTAGTAGACAGGTGAGGGTAATCTGAGATGGACAGATGAAGTTGTCTTATGTACCGTCCACACTCCTCTTCCACGCTCCCTGCACCAAATTCTTTCCACCACCAACCTCTCTTACTAATGACATCCCGTTACTATCCCTCGTATCCCCATTCTTAAATTCTTTTACATTCCATTTTCTCTTTGTCCTCCCTCTCTCTTTCTTTATACCCATTCCTTCGGTATGACCACCAGTTATATCTCTCTCTCTCTCTCTCTCTCTCTCTCTCTCTCTCTCTCTCTCTCTCTCTCTCTGCTACTCTTCCCAACCCATCTGTTATGTTCCTCTCCCTGTCTCTCCTCTCCACCCCTTCCGTTCCCCTCCCTTCTTCCCACACCCGACCATCTGGTGATGGGGGTAAACAAACAAACCCTTAACAAAAAAGAGGCAACACGAAACATAATTGTTAAAATTGGGTTAAGACGGTAATCACCAACTTGTCAGGTCCTGAGGGCTCAAACGGCCCCATTGCCCGTCTCCTCCAGGTTTCTGACACTGTTAATCTACCAGTGATCACGTTCCCTCTCGCCTAATTTGCATATCAATAGATTGAGGGGGGGAGAGATCGAGAGAGAAAATAAGTTATTGTAAGGAATACATTGTTATTTTGGTAGGAGAAATGTTCGTATGTGTGTTTCATACAAGTCTCGTACGTTGAATCGAGTTGTTTCTCACGAGAGGAAATAATTGAGCGATTATCTACAGAGGAAGGCAAGAGGCGGAGATAACAGAGAGATAGAGTGATGGGTGACGTGCGAGTGGGGCAAAGATGTCTGTATCCATCTGTTCGTATCACTATAACTGGTGGTTTGTGTAGTTCACCTGGTAGTCCACAGCACCGTCAGCATCCCATCCCGCCTCCACCTCCATCACTCCCACTCCATCTCTATTTCCTCCACCTTCAGTATCCCACATCCATCCCCCCCCCCATCATTTCACTTCCACCGCCTCCACACTTACCCTCCTACCCTCACACTTCGCTTCCACCTAGCCATTCCAACTCTTCCATCACACCTCCATCACTTCTACTCCAACGATTCCTCCCTCATCTCCCATCACCCTTCCTACACCACCTTCATCCTCGCCGTGTTGCCACTCACCGTGGCGTCCCACGCTCCCACCTCCTCAACCACGCCACCTTGATCCCCTCCACGCGTCTCCCTTGGAGACGATAGGGACACAGCTCATCAAAAGAACGTCTTCTTCTTCTTCTTCCTCTACTTGTAGCCGAACGACACAAGCGACAAAATGTCTCCAGGTCCTCGACATGCAACAGCTCGGCCGATACAGCCTTGCTAAGCGAAATTTGACTTGCCGATCGCGACCCGTTAGCCAAAACGAGATCGGTCGACATGGGGCACGCCACATCGCCACCCTGTCCCCAACAGTTTTAAACACTTTTCCTCCTCGAAAACTCTGCTATTTGAATACCAAGTCACGGAGGTTTTGTCTGCGGGGCTGTCAGTCCCGTGTTCCTCTCTGAAGGTGCTGATGCCGAGGTCTTGATAGGTTCTGTCCTCCACGTAGCCTGACATTACTATCACTGAAGGACCTCTCTGATATCTCGAAATGTGCGCAAGTCGTCTGCTTTGCTCAAGGGAGAAATTTTTAGAAGACTTGACATACATGGCTAAAGCGGAGAACTGATCTTAACATAATTCACTCGCAGTTGCTGGCGGATGACATGTGTCGCTGTTAAACACCTGATTACCATCTGTGGACTGGAGCCTCCTTAAAATGAGGAGAGATGGATGGCTGTACATGTGATTGTCTGATTCTAAACTTAACTCTAACCCTTGACGCTGGCTATACAAGTGATACCATCCTTGGCGGGGTATCCCTCGACGCCAACCTGGTGTTTGCAAGTCTTGATGTGTCACTTTACCTCTCCTTGACGTTCTCTTATGTCTGTGCCACCTGACACCAGCCTGTGGTTCTGCCTCCTGACACCAGCCTGTGCTTCTGCCTCCTGACACCAGCCTGTGGTTCTGCCTCCTGACACCAGCCTGTGGTTCTGCCCCCTGACACCAGCCTGCGGTTCTACCATGACCCTACCCCTCAAGGCACTGTCTCACGAACTCGCCAACTTTTTCACAAAAGTTTTCATATTTCCATCTCCTCACTTACGAATTATTTCATCCTCGAGTGAGCGAGAGCTTCTGGCAGTGGGGAAAAGTGAACAGGTGTCCTTGTTTTTACCCCTATGGGTAATTGGTTCCTCCTCCTCCTCCTCCTCCTCCTCCTTCCCCTGCTCCTCCTCCTGAATGAATGAACGAGGGAAATTTACTCTCTTCCCCTGTGACGGAGCCCTAAGGTTTCGCTTTGATGAAGGCTGGAAATCAGCGCCACTGTCTTGTTGTGTGAGGGATCTGGTGGTGGTGGTGGCGGCGGCGGTGGTGGCTGTAGTACTGGTGGTAGGAAGGTGGCAATGGTGGTGATGATGGCAGTAGGAGGTGGCAGATGTGGTGGTGAGGTGTTGTGGGGGGAGGGAGTTGATAATTGTGGTGGTGATGATGTGGTAATGGTGGTGGGAGAAAGGGGGTCTTGGTGAGGATGGTGGTATACGGAGGGAGCACACAGGGGTGTATGAGCTTGGATGGGTTTAATGCGATTGTGATACTGAACTGCAACCCTGGGACGATGGATCTCAGACGGCAGGAGGTGACGGTGACGAGAATGAGGCAGTCGCCTCCTCCCCAAGAGGAGTTGAGAGAGATGGCAGTACCCGAGGTGTTTCGCGCCTCTTTGACAGATGGTGTGAAAAGGTCCGAGGATGGTCTTGCATGACCTTTTCTCTACCTTTTTTATTTTCTTCCAGTAGCCCCTGTTGTGTGGAGAGGCCGGAGGACATGGCGGGAGAGGCGTGGGTGAGCTCGGGAAAGAGTGAAAGTTGTGCAAGTATTCTTGAGTGCAGGTGCAGGGAGTCTAAGTGTCTCGAGTGTACAGGGGAACTAAGAGACGTCAGCTGGAGGACTCTGATGATGGTGCTGATGTGTTCCATCCAGCTCAGTTCACCGCCCAGAGTGACACCGAGATGCACAGTGGCTCAAGCAATCTGGAGGAGGCTGGGGCCCCTAGTGAGGCAATATGGGGTGGGAGATGAATTTAGTCGAGATTCATGTACATAACTACGGTCTTTCTCCCTTAACAGCTAGATATTCTAACTCGTAACACTCCGTAACAAGAACAAAAACAGTCCTGTAACAGCCCATAGGAAGCGTAACACTCCGTAACAAAATGTGAGTAGCCAGAACCATAAACAGTCCGTAACAAGAACCGTAAACAGTTCGTAACAAGTACATAACCATCTCGTCACATCCTGCCAGCTCTTTGATGACTACTCCCTGTGACGGTCCTCTGCAACCCAACCACTACTACGTGACGCCAAAACACACGCACACACACACACACACACACACACTTTCTCCTCCTCCTCCTCTCCTCCCCCTTCCTTCCCTAGGAAGCACCCCCTTTCCCTTCCCCCTCCCCCTCACCCCCCACAGCACCCTTAAGATCCCCTTGCCTCCTCCCCCTTCCCCCTCACGGCCCAGCCCACCGCTAATGGCCAGCGCCACCTACTAATGACGGGGGTAATTAAGCCGCTCGAGTTCCTCCCGCCACGTCCACAGGTGTAATGTTGCACGGGGAGGTGGGAGAGGGGAGAGTGGGTAGCGGTATGGGAGAGAGGAGGACAAGAAGGAAAAGGGAGTGGGAGGATGGGAAAGGGAGGAAGATAGGGTGAAGAAGAAGGAAGAGGAGGAGGCAAAGAAATAGAGAATATGGAAAGGCTGTGGCTGCATAATAGAATGGGAAGGAGACTTGTGGAAGGAAGAGTCGCCATGACAGGGGTGGTGGCCGGGATGATCCGACAGGTCGATGGTATATGGGGGGGCGACGTGCTGTCAGAGGACTGAACCAAACAGATATCAAGCCATTCATTTCCATGCGCAAGCTCATATACATGTATACACAAATCATAAATTCATACGTAAGGAAAGACATACGTTGTATAGTGAATACGTACATGAATACGAGCATTCATTCACTCATACATACCCGCCACTAAGCACTATATCTCCTCAGCGAGAGACATTCTCGCATACGGCCTCTCGGTGCTATGGTTCTGCGCTGACGGGGTAATCAGATGGGGCCATGGATTAAACGCATACAAATTTAATGAAGGCCCCCCATATAAACGGGTTTATGAAGCGGAAAACAACACCGTTGGCTTTTTCATTAACTAGTAATTGGCTTATTATTATGAGATTCCGATGTGGGGACAAGGCGAGCCAGACCATAGATGAGGGAGGGGACCTGCTTAGCATTCTCGGGGACTACGAGCCTTCTGTATGATGTCGAGCGAATTAATTCACTGATTAGCGATCCAGCCTCAAAGTCGCGGCAGGAAATGCCTTTATGCTACATTATTCACCGAGATAATCCTTCACCTTACGCTGATTGGATTAAGATTACTGACGAGTGTTGCTCGGTTCCCAATTTGTTGTGAAAGGCTTTTGCAAATTTGGAGGTTGGTTAAGTTCACAGTGACCTGGACCTAACTCTCAAGGTGTTTTAAGAGTCGTTTTTTTCGTAATGTTTTACGATTCTACCAACACATAACGCTTCTCCATTCCACGCCAAGGAAGTACTTTTCGTTTCTTCAGCTTATCTTTTCCTTTCTATCAGATGTGGTTCATTTCGACCCTTCTTTATCATTCGGAGTCTAAATTCTTGTCTTTATCTTGGGGATATACGTATCTTCATCGTGTACAGTACCAGTTCATTGAGAATAGATATATTTTCTCGCTGTTTGTGTATATTACAACAGCTAATACTGCCTAAATCTATTTTAAGTTAAAAGATTCCTTAATTTTCACTTACGGAAACGAAAAATATATGTATTTATCTTGTTTTGTTGCGCAGTCACATTTCATTTGATCATAACATGTATGAATTCATCTACAGATGAGAAAACCAGTGAGCCTTACTCATGAGTAAACGCTTAATTCATTGGATAGAATTCAGCTGATGCTTAAGCTATGAAATGTACTTAAATCATGCAGCAACATAGGCTATACTTAAGGGACAAGTACTTTTTCAAAATATGACAGAAAGTGAATGCGTTACTTTAGAAATAAATAATACTTTGTTGTGATGCAGATTGTAGTTGTTACTTAAGGCATAAGACAACTTCAAAACACAGAGAATGTAGGCATTATTTTAGAATATAAGTACTTTGAATCATTACAGTGTAGGCATTACTTAAGGAATAAGTAATACTTAAAACCATAACACAGAATGCAGGCATTGAACAATGGTAATTGTGTAAACTGGTAACAGCCTTATGTTAAGAGGTAGGAAGGGTGTTACTTGCAATACAAATTCAAAATTCAAAAGAACAACACTTAAAAATTTACGTAAAATAGCTGTATGTACAACGGTGTACGAAACATTTTTCTTCGGTATAAGATTCTTGATTTGTAGCAATGGTGCGTTCTCAGCCGCTTAAACGCGACGGTACGACCCTTAAGTACGACGTTACGATCCTTAAGTACGACGGTGTGACCCTTGAACACGACGGTACGACACTTAAGTACGACGTTACGATCCTTAAGTACGACGGTGTGAGCCTTGAGCACGACGGTATGACCCTTAAGTACGACGGTACGACACTTGACAGTGCGATCTAGAAACACGACGATGCGACCCTTAGTTTTCTTGCCTGACCTTTCACCCGATTTGGGGAGTAAGGATCGGCTTCTTGTCGCAAGTTTCGACCAGCTGGAAGTAAGTTTCAGTCGCTGGGGAGTAAGTTTTCAACCAGAGGGAGTAAGTTTCGGGCTGTGAGGAGTAGATTTACGCACCAAGACGTTTAGTTTGAACTTTCGGAGTACGGCTCGTCTCATAGAGACGTCTCACTATCGACCTCTGGGGAGTAAGCATCGACCTCTGGGGAGTAAGCATCGACGTCTGGGGAGTAAACATCGACCTCTGGGGAGTAAGCATCGACCTCTGGGGAGTAAGCATCGACCTCTGGGGAGTAAGCATCGACCTGCTGGGAGTTAGCTTCGACCCTCGCCAGAGGAGGACCTTACCGAGCCAGCGCATGAGCGGCAAGCAACGCCTCCATCTCGACGTGAATCGCTAAGGACCAGCCGTCCACAATTTGCATATTGGTGTATTAATATATATCATTGTTGTCTTGGAGGAGGGCAGGACGTAGCAGGGTGTGTGGGGAGGACTGGAGGGTGGAAAATGAAGAGAAGATGAAGATAAGAGAGAAAGTGAGGAGGATGAAAGTGAGGAAGAAAAGGAAGAAGGGAAAAGAAAAGGGTGAGGAAGAGGGAAGGAAATTAAGTAAAAGTGGAAAATTAAAAGGGAAAGGGGTGAAAAGAAAAGAGGCAATGCAAAATGAATAGGTAAAAAAAAAAAAGAGGAAGCAAGAGAAGATAACGAAGACGTAGAAAAACGAACAGTAGGAAAAGAGAAAAGAAAGGTGAAGAGGAACTATCACCATCACCACCAACACTATCACCAACAGCCACCACCACCAACCACTAACGCTATCACCAGCCCCCACCACCAACAACCAACGACCACCAACACTATCACCAACCACCACCACCAACCACCATCGACCACCAACACTATCACCAACCACCACCAACAACAACCACCAACACCAACACTATCACCAACCACCACCAACAACCACCACTAGCCACCACCAGCAGCACCAGCAGCAGCAGACTGGCCACTGCGATAACCACACAGGACCCCCCTTGCGTTCTCGAGCGGTAGTGATCACAAGATACCACAAGACCTTGTATAATTAAATAGTTCGTGTCTGGCCCTGGCGCCTTAGGGACCTCGTCCGACACATCCTCGCCACTTATGGGGTTCGCTCCTCCTCCTGATCACATTCAGAAGTCGCTCGACTCTCCTGTAGAAGCATCAGAACCCCTCACTTATCACCGACGTCGGACCCACTCACCCACTTCTAGAACAGGGCTAAGTTACCCACTTTGAAAACTAGAGTAACTCGGACCTCAGCTTCAGAGCACTCTAATCTAATGTCTCCGTCAAATTCAAAGGTCTTTTAGAATCAAAATCATCTATCTCTCCTCAAAATCAGAATCATGCAGTCCTCCCCAGCGTTAGAATAAGAGAATCTTTGTTCTTTTTCAAAGCTTCTCAATACGGCTCTGGGGGTGAGCTTATTCAGGTGCCTTGCTCTGAAAGGCAAGCAAACTTGGGTCTCTTCGTAAGTCAAAGACAGGTAAGATCCTCGGTGATAATGGAGAGTGATAATCTCCTTTTTGGTGGAGGAACTCACGCACCACAAAGGGAGTAGACCACGTCTACTAGGCTGAGCAAAGAGTCAAGAAGTGTGATATATGAGTACACGTGTGAGGTGATTGCAGGAGAGATGAAAAGTAAATGCTTAGTGTCTTTTGTATGATTCCTGCATCATGGGCATAATTGGGTCATGCGAATCAGTGTTTGTATTTCTGGAATAATGGATGGTGTCCAGAACGAAGAGGAGAAAGTGTAACACGAACATGCATCGGGAATGTAGTTTCAGATGGGTGTATGTCTAGTGGCTTGGAGTTTAGGACTTGGTTAAATGGGCGGTTGCTTAGTGCTTGTCAAGTCATTATTTTGTGTATGTGTTTTGTCAATGTCGTCTTTGTTTAGAAAGGTCGGGGGCTCTATAAGAATAGGTTGCTGACGTGTGAGGAATGGGTAATTGTTTTACTTCTTATTCGAGGTTGACAGTTGGGTATGGTGTGGTTTTGGTGGGACGAGTTGACAGGAGAGAAATGTGTAATTCAAAGATGTCAGAATACGTATCTACATAAAGGGAAATACAACTTCAGGAGTGATTTCGACCGAGAATTTTCGTATCATTACCATATCCGTATGTAGTAAAACATATCTAAAAACTTATGAGAAAAGTAATATGGATCATATGACTTTAGATTTTATGATTTCTAATTAATTCTAAAAAATTATATGCATGTCCAAGTATACATGTAATCATTCCCTATGGTCCTCAAAGATTGAGCGAACATCATTCGAGTATCTATCTGCAGCTAATCGAGCATCTATACCTCCTTATATAGATGATATCGTCAATAGACTTTCGATCTATTTTTGGATTTTAATCCTTCCATTTAAGACGAACCGGTTCCGATTGTACATAGGTGTCCCAGCCCAACTCCCTCTCCCCTAGGAAATAGATTTGTAAGGGACATTTAAGACGATTTTTCTACTTCAGTTTCTATACGTATATTGCACTGGTTCTATATAATGCTATGATGAAATAGAGAAAAGTTATATACAGACGCTCGTATCAAGCAGGCTGGTTACCGATATTGTCAGGTCTATAAGGTGTACCATGGCTTTAAGTGCCTCCCAGAAATGCCATTAAGTTTCGAAATGTGTTAGTGCAATACTCGCTGTCTTTATCTCCCACGAATAGTCGTCACACACACGAGATGGGAGCCCCCACGAGCGTACGACTCTTTCGCCACAACACACAAATAGTAATCACCTGTTGTAATCACCTATAGTAAAGGGAGCCCCCACGATTGTACAATTCTCGTCATATTGTACAAATAGCTAATTACAGACTAAAACTAAATGTACAATGTATAACATATACATCAGTCAAATGTACAGGTAAATGTCATATCAGATGTACAGCAGACAGTGCTGTTTGATATACAGCTGATGTTATAAGGATGGCGGGGCAAAAATCCAACATTACAGTGACTGTCAAGGTCCCATCTTTAGCCAAGAATGCTGCCGTTTTGTGTGCGATGTACATGAGCTCATATAATGTCATCTTAGGTAAACAAACCCTTATTCAAAATGCAGCAGATCTTGTTGTTCAGTGTACAGATAGGAATCGAACCCTGCTAGTACAGCTGATCTTAACTACGTACATTATAAGCTGGTGGTTGGCCTTTGATACAGAGCTTATAGCCTGGCACAGCTTCGCTCTCAGTCTCACCTATACAGCTGATTTCACTGCCCAGAATATAGGTAAATCTTCGTCTTTCGCAGCTGTATAATGGTATGGTTAATTGCTGACCTGACTTGAACCCCTGGTTTCTTCTCTCTCTCTCTCTCTCTCTCTCTCTCTCTCTCTCT